>JPFM01000082.1:193918-335820 GCA_000733375.1 Paramecium sexaurelia | reverse complement strand
TTAATTTCTAAAAAATAAAAATACAAAAAATTTTTAAATTTAAGATATCTATTCTTTACACATTAACAATAATTTTATAGGTGAAATAAAATCATCAATTTTAGGATTGAATTGCTTTTAATTCTCTGAATAAGTAATCTATATTATAGAATATTATTATAAATTCAGCAGTAATTATCAAAATTAAAAAAATTCCCTTAATTTAACAAGATATGTTATAAACACAAAATTAGTAAATTATTATCTCATATTCATAGTAAGAACTTTGAAAAATTTTGTGATTATTTGAATTTTCATCAGAATACAAAAGTAAGACTTCAAATTACTATAAATCATTTATTAGATTTTAATTTTTAATTTTACTATAAAAAATATCAAAAATAATTTCAGATAGAGATTATTTAGATAATTTAAATAAGAAAATTGAAGATAAATATTTAAAATTATGCTAATTACAATTAAATTGCAAATTAAACATTCTTTTTATTCCTTTTTTGGATTTATCACATTCTCAAGAATAATAAGATTAAAACATATGAATTTTTAATTCTATAAATTATAGAATAAATTTTAAACCTTTTAATGCTAATTAGAAAATAATTTGAAATCATAAAGCTTAGATTAAATAAAATAAAATACATGTTCAAGATAATTTAGTGATTTTAACATTTCATTTATGTGGAAAAACAGTCTTTAATTAAATTAAATACATTGGTTTAGTTATATACCACACTTAAATCTTATTTTCAAGAAAATTAGATTAAATTGTTCTAGATAATAAATAGAATATTCTTAAATATTCTTAAATTATAGAATTAAGTTAAGTTTTTTATGTAAGACAATATGTAACAGGTTTGATGATAAATAATTTTTATATGATGTTATTTTCTTGATCATTAGAGATCCTAATCTTTGTAATTTTAAGTTTAATGATTTCTTATGTTACTTTTGCTTGATTAAAATTTATTTCGATGATTTCAAAATTTTAAATTGATTCTTAATGATTTAATTCATCTAGAAATAGTATAGATAAATGTTATAATTAGAATTCATTTTAAAAGCTAAATTATTCTTTCAAAGTTTAGGGATATTTTTTCGAAAATATGCACTAACATTATGGCAAATTGTGTGTTAGGAGATTAGAATAATTCTAGTTAAAAAATTCAATTAGATTAAAAGTATTTTTTATATAAAAAAGCTTGAATATATATTGGTTTATATTGAGTGATTGAAGAGTTAAATTAAAACTCAAGGAAATATTGATAAAAATATTAATATATAAAATTACTTAACATAAAGTTCTTAGAATATTATCAATGTTCTTGTTGATTAAATAAAGCTTAACTATTAATAATTAATTTTAAATTGATAAAGGTTTGTTTGTATAATTAAAATAAATGATATAATACATCTTAACATTATTAATGTTGATTAGAACTATTAATTCCTAAGTTTAATTATGTGAATGTTATCACATTTCTGATTAATTCATTTGTGAGAAATCTAAAAGATGTTTATGGTACAATAATATATGTAATTAAAATCCATCTTTTTTACTCAGAATTGGAAATAAATGTGAATAATTTATAGAATAAGAATGTGTTAAATAAAAAGAATGTATATTTATAGATGGCTTATGTTCAAATTTCCATTCGTGCGATGTTTTATCAAATAATAAATGTGCGTCATCAATAAATTGTATATCAGATGGCCACAACTGCATTAAAAAATCTGATTGCTAGAATTATTAAACATAAGTAGCTTGCAAAAATCCAGATAATAATGAAGGATATTGCTAATGGAACATAAATCAAACGCCCAGATGTTCAAAAATATTAAATTGTTCTGATTTGCCGATCTTAAAATAACATACATTATGCGAAAATGCTTTAAGTAAGTGTACTATAGATTAAAATGGAATGTGTACATCTAAAGCAGTTTAATGTAATTCATATAAAATATTTCAATGTTACAGTACAATAGATGGAAAAGAGTGTTTTTGGAATGAATTGAAAGGAGAATGTATGGAAAAAATATGTTTAAACGCATAATATTCTACAGACAAATTATGTAATTAGTTTTTGTTAACTTGCACTACCAATGGTTTTAATTGCATATCAAGAGCATAATGCAATGATATCACGCATATAAATGGTTGTAAAGTTGATATTGATAATAATGAATGTTATTGGACAGGAAACTCTTGTATCAAAAAAATATGTTCATAAATTCCATATGGAGAAGATTGTTCTACATATTTTTCAGATTTAGATTGTGTTCCAACTTAATCAGGAAATTGTAAGAATAGACCTTAAAATTGTAATTAGTTTGAAACATAAGATTCTTGCTTGATTGATTCCACACAACAATAATGTTTGTGGAAAAATAATTTATGTGTTTTAAAGACTTGTCTAATTGCCCCATAATATACTGATTGTGTTTTATGGAAAGATAATTCTACATGTATTGGAGATACAAATGGATATTGTATTGATTTACCATAATATTGCTCATAGGTAACAGACATGACATACTGTTTTAAATAAAGTTCTGGTGATTTATGTAATTTTTATTCTTGTACAATTGCTTATTGTTCAAAAGCCCCAATAAATTATAATACTCATAATTTATGTGAATAATGGAATATTGATTGTACTGTTCAAATGATTACTTCTACATCAAATATTGCTTAAGGATGTGTTTATAAATATTAAAATTGTTATGACTATGATAATGAAATATAGTGTAAAAGTACATTAGATAGAATATAATGTATTTTTTTAGATGATAAATGCTAAGAAAAGACTTGCAATATGGGAGTATTCTCAACACATGAAGATTGCTAATTATGGAAGAGCGATTGTATAATTAACGAATTTGGAAATGCTTGCGTGGATTGGCCATATTATTGTAATGATCTTATAAGTGAATAATAATGTTATATTGGATTATAATCAGGTATATATTGTGAATGGACAGGTTCTATTTGTTAACCTTAATAAAATACATAATTATGCAATGTAGCAAATAATATTATTTTATATGATAATCATGAAGGATGTAATAGATGGAATGGATAATGTACAGTAATTCCAAAGGTCTACAGTTGTTAAGCACGATAAAATTGTGAGGATTATTTATTTTAACATTAATGTGTAGTTGGAATAGATAATTAATAGTGTTCTTGGAATGGAATCTAATGTGTTAAAAAATGTAATGGCTATTCTGTAGAAACAGTTGATATAAATTAATGTTAAGCTATTGATTCTACTTGTCAACTCAATAATCTAACAGCTGTTTGCATATATAAAACGTACTGTTCAGCTTACAAAAATAAACTTGACTGCAAGATTAATAATAGTGATTAACCATGTAAATGGAATTAAGTAGATTAAAAATGTTAAGACGTTGTCTGTGAAGATAATACTACAGCAATTACTGAAAGGGAATGTACATACTTTCTAAATTATTAATAATGTTAATTAGATAATGTAGGTTGTTCAACAAGACCATAAAAATGTAATTTAATTTTAAATAATATTATATGCAACCATACAATTCCAAGATGTCAAACAACATATTGTTATTATACAAATGGTTGTTGTACATAAATATTAGCTAATTAATGTGAGTTAATTACAGACGCAACAAGCAATTATGATTGTTAAAAATACAATCCATAATGTATACTGAATATTAAAACATAAATAGGATGTATGAATTCAAATAGTTGTGAATTTATTGTTGATCAAACACTTTGTTCTTCTATCAATGGAACATTAAAATTACCCACAGGAGATAAATGTATCTCTTACAATGGTAAATGTTATTCTTAAAATAATTGTAATGGATCACATTTAAATTGTAATGCTATTACAATTTCAAATGTTAATTGTAAATTTGGAACATCTGGAACATGTGTAGATAAGTAATGTGCTGATTTTGTTGGAACTGCTAATATGACGAATTGTTAAACCTTCTAAAGCTTTTGCTATTATAATGGATCGAAATGTGCTACTGTTCTAAATTGTAGTAATTTAACTTCTTTTGGTTCAACAGTATGTACATCAGGTAAAACTATAGGAGGATCATATTGTTCTTGGAATGGTACTTCTTGTTAATCAATTTAATGTTCACTCATTAGTTATACTTCTTGTTTATTTTATAATAATTAATGTAAAGATGGTGCTTCTAATTGTGTTGATATAATTAGTTGTAATCAGATTACCGATGAGATTCAGTGTTCTTTATCTTATAACAGTTCTAATCTTAAATGCTTATGGTTGAATTCCACATGTGTTGATTATTATGATTGTACTAATGCTTTTACTAATGGATATAGTGAATTTCAATGCATAAAATATGATCTATGTAAATTATCTAAAACAACAGCAAGATGTGATTTCAAAAGTTGTATTGAGTATACATAAATGGAATATTGTAATAAATTGAACTAATGTGTTTGGAATAATAATGAATGCAAAAATAAAAATGAATGTTAATTTCAGTTAAATCAAGCTGACTGTGAGCTTTTAGCATATTGTTTTTGGAATACAACTGTGTGTAATTAAAAGGTTTGTGATACAGCTACTACATAATAATTATGTTCATAAGTGATATTGAAGAGTGGTAATAAATGTTTATGGACAAGTAATAATACATGTAAAGAATAATATTAATGCTCATAAATAAAAAATCCTTTGTTTTTTGATGATTGTTATCTGTAAAACGATGGATGTGTAATTAAATATAATTTTAGTGATAAAACTAGCTATTGTTAAACTAAAAAAGCTGATTGTTCTTAATATACCTCTTTTTATTAATGTACAAAAGATATTTAGGATAATTTATGTAAATGGAATGATAGCACATCTACTTGCATTTATAATTAATGTTCAACTTATACTACTTCAAATAATATATACACTAATTGGATATGTTAGTAATTCAATAAAAAATGTGTCTTAAATACTACATTAAATGGTTGTAGAACTCTATTAACCTTGTGTAATTTATATACAACATAATAATTATGTTAATATGCATTTACAACATCAAATACATACTGTTATTGGAATGGATCATCATGTATTAATGCTTAATGTTCCTAATATAATACATTAATCTCTCCTCCTTTATCATGTGAGTAATATAGTTAATGCAACTTAATAGGAACTACTTGTTAAAATAAATTAGCAGGATGCAGTTCTTATTTAAGTGAAACTCAATGTAATAATACAACTGATTTATCTTAAAACATTTGTGGTTGGGTTAATGGTAATTGCGTTAATAGAACATGTTCTAATTATCCACAAAATAATTATAATCATTTAAATTGTTCATAATGGTTAAAGTCTTGCACTGTAAATGAATAGGAAACCCAGTGCATTAACATAGTAAATTGTACAACAGCCCCTTAAGAAATAGATACAATTAATAAATGTGAGTAATTCATATCTCCGACAAACTAAATTTGTACAATATCGTAAATTCAAGGTGGATGTGCCAATTTAGCATCTAATTGTAGTTTAGCTTCAAGAACTTAATGTGTGATAGATATAAATCGAAAGAAATGTTACTGGAGCAAATAATATGGTGTATGTAAAGACTTAAGTTGCATTAATATTGATAGCACAATTACAAGCGCTCTTGGTTGTGAGTCTCTATTAAATGAATGTACATTAGCTAACTCTGGATTCGGATGCTAAATTAAAGCATCTTGCAATAGTTATAGTAATAATACTTGCAAGTTTCTTAATATTAGAGATAATAACTAAAGAAATTGTTATTAAGGATGTTAAAAAATTGTTTGTGAAGATTATCACTATTAAACTGATAGGTTTTGTAAAGCTATTCTAAATGGTCAATGTGTTACTAATGGTGTTTTATGTATTACAGCATTCAGTTGTAGTGATTACAAATTTGAGTATTAATGTACTGTATCAAATCAAGGAGCTTAATGTTTGTGGTATAATAATTAATGTGTCAATAGAAAATGTGAATTGGCTGATATTAATCATTATTTTAATCATTCATAATGTCTTAGTTTTATGAGTACTTGTACATTTAGTAATTTATAAAATAGTTGTGTTTAAATAAATACTTGTTAAAATTTTGATAATTAAGATTCTTGTTATTAAGATAAGTATGGTTAATTATGCGTTTGGAATGAAAATAAATGTTATGATTCAAAATGTGAAAATGTATGTGGAGATGGAATACTTAATTTAGATATTGAATAATGCGATGATGGTAATTGGATAGATAATGATGGTTGTTATGAATGTAAATTCAGTTGCGTAATTGGATGTTTAACTTGTTTAGAAGGATTTTGTATCGAATGTGATTATGAATAAGGATATTATTTAGATGCCTCAGATAACTGTGTCACAAAGTGTGGCGATTACATAGTATAAGCGAAGGAATAATGCGATGATGGAAATTTCGATAAATATGACGGATGTTATGAGTGTTAATTTTAATGTCATTATTCATGTGAATTGTGTAGTTAAGGAATTTGTTTATAATGTCAATATGGTTGGTCAATCTCTTTCTAAGGATAATGTGAAATTATATGCGGAGATGGCATAATTGTATCTACTACTGATTAAAATAATGAATAATGTGATGATGCCAATATAGATTCATTTGATGGATGTTCTTCTTCTTGTATTGTTGAAAATTAATGGAATTGTGTCTAAGATTTATATGGTAGATCTGTCTGTCATTTTGCTTAATAGCCTTCCATGATATTAAACCTTTTAACTTTATCACCAAATGTTAAGCAATCCGCTTTAGTATCTTTTACTTCCAATCTAAAATATCTAAATAATACAAAAGATTAATCCATTTTATAAGCTTAAATCCTGAACTTAAATCCTGCTCTTTATAAAGTAGATATTTAAAATAAGAATCCATATTCAATTAATACATTTGAACCAGTTGAATCTATTATTAATGTCGAGTTTTTTGTAAGTGTTGAAAATCCATCAATGCTTATAACATTTGAGGATTCAGAGTTTATTGATCAAAATAATTAACATCCTGTCAATACTAAATAAAGCATTAGATTATTTACATGCTATTTTGAAAGTACTTCAGATAGGAAGATTTCATCCACTACGACTGTCTTTAATTCGATTTTATTGTATATATTACTAGCAATAGCTATAATTTCTGTATTAACTGGTAATTTAGATATATTTTGGAATTTATTAGATATGGTTTAATATTTATCATACATCAAGTATATTAATATCCAATTTCCAACCAATTTAAATTCATTCTTTGAATTATTTAGAGTTATAACTCTACAACCATTTCTAGATTTTATTCATTTTTAGACCATTATTAATTTATTTAGTTTTGGTGAAACTATGGTAATTTAGACTACTAATAAATTTGAATAAGATAATATAAATGCATTTTATTTTTATAATTTTGCAAGTTCTATGCTTATTTTTGCCACTACGTTTGCTTCATTTTATATAAGCTTATTATTGATCAATACTATCAATAAATACATCCATATGATATATGATCATCTTTATTTTCTTAAACTTGCTTAATCATTATTTAGAGGTTTGATTAAATTTTAATTTTACTTTTTCTTTTCTGGGATAATCAGAATATTTCTAACCAATACTTATGATATTCTTTTTACTGTCTTACTTTAATTATACTATCCTGATTTTAATACATTTATAACATTCTTTAGTGTTATTATTGCTGCTGTCGGATTGACTTCAGTGCTAGTTGTTATTTATTTGATTACTTCAAAATAATCATCATAATCTATTGGAATTGGTGATCAATATACTGTCTTATCTGAAGGTGTTACATCAAATTAAGGAATGTGGGCCAGATAATTTAATTCATTATTATTAATTAAGAAAATAGTTTTTATGTTTTTGCTAATATTTATGTAACAATAAGGTTAATTATAAACTACTATTATTTCAATTACTCATATATCATTTGCACTATATCTTGTATCTAAGAAACCTATGACTAATAAATATGAGTATTATAAAATGATATTTGTTGAATGCAAAATCACTTTAGCTACTAGTCTTTTTGTTTTATATACAATGCCTAACCTCACATTAGACTAAAAATATATTATAGGATGGTTGCATATTGCAATATTTACATCTATACTTATATTTTCTGTATTCTTAGATTTAACATATTAATTTAGAGTTATACGTGAAAAACTCTTAAAATCATGTGGAGAAAAAAATCCAAACAATTAAAAAATAATATTATTCGAAACGATACCTATGTAAAGAAGAAACATTTGAAAGAATTTTTATGTATATAATAAATTATTATTATTCAGTAATCAATATTTAAATTATATAATTTAATTAATCATATAATGGAATATTGAAAACTTTTCATCTCAATCTTAACTTCTTAAAAGTGATCTATCAAAGTTTATTGAAATAAAGGAGTTTATAAAAGCAAAATATTTGTATTTAAATTGATGATTACAAGTTATTATATAACTTATGGTGAAGAATCAATTTAACATTGATTTCAAAAAGAATAAAAATTATTCTTATTATTTCGAATATTACCCAATTAAATAATATACAGTTGTTTTTTTAAAGTTAAAAAAAGCAACTTAATAAGAAACAAAATAACTTAGCATTTTAAGCAATAAGAATGTTCAAATGAAAAGATAATATCTATTATTTATTTCGCATTAAACATAATTTGAGATCATATTCTTAAATATAATTATATTATTATGATATGATTAATTTTATGTTTTTTATAACCTCTCAAATTTATGGTAAATTCTTCTTAAACTCAATTTTTAATTTAGAAGCTTCTTCTGTAAAGTTTTGGACATCATTAAGGCTGCTTTCAAATTTCTAAGCATAACTTTAATTGACTTATCTCATTTGATCATTTAATAATACTTACTCTTATTGAATAAATAATTCATCTGAATAATTTGATTACTCTATTTTTTACAAAAAGTCTTAACTTTGATAATTTTCTTATAGATTAAGCATTTCTTTTTTCCACTATTATAAATTATCAATAAGTTCACCAAAGGTTTCAAGCATTTTATCTTTACTTTAATCAACAATCTCTAAAATATCATCTATTTTCTGTATATCATCTTTTATTTAATTTTTAAATTTCTGACAAACAGGATTTTATTAAATTTTTATCTGTACCTTAACATTTTCATGAGATTTTAATATAGTAGCGTTAACAATTGCTTCTAATACTTTTTTAACATCATAAGATTATTTTAAACAAACTTCTAGTGTTTGATAATCACCGAATGAATTATTATTTATTGAAGTTTTTAATTAGTCATATATATTTCCTACAATAATAATAGGACATTATTCTTATTTAAAACGTTAGAATTAATTTATCCAACCTTTAACATATTTGCATTCTTATTCATCATTTAAATTATAGATTATCACACAACAATCTGCTCTATTGTAATAGGATGTAGCTATAGCTTAGAATCTGTCTTATCCTGGAGTATCCCAAAACTAAAGAATAAAGACTATGATCTTACGATTAATCTATATTATATATTGTCAATTTCAATTTTTTTCTCTCCGAAATCTATGCCTATTGTACTCAGGTAATATTAAGGAACTGTATTATTCACTATTTAACTTAAAAGTGTTGATTTACCAGCCCTTTTGTATATATATTTTTTAATACCCTTATGATCCTATAAGTACAATGTGGAAACTATTTTTTTTTTGAGGTTACATTTTTATTTAATTTAATATATAAACAATATATTTTAATCGCATTAAAACACAAATTTTTTTGTTTAAGAAAATCTTTTAATTTTTTATTCAATTATTATGCAATATACACGGAGGGTTTTATTTAAAATAAATAATTACATAATTTCTACTTAATAATAGTTTTTGAAGGTTTTCTTCTAGAATGAGAATTGAATTACAATTTAATTTACCGAATTGGTTTAATTGGTTCTTTCAATCGAATCTAATCGAGGCAGCTAGTCAATAAATTCCAAAAGAAATTTGTAAACTTCCTATTTAGTTGAAAAGGTTCAAATGTATCATCAATTGACAGAAAATTATTCTTATATTCTTGAATAATTTTAAATTAAAAAATTTGTTGTTAGTATATATTCTTAAGTAAATAATATTAATGGCAATTTAATAAAAATTTCAATAAAATCTTTATCATCTCATATCTTATCAAAAGTTCAAACCTAAACATAGCAATCAATCAATAATAAAACTAAAAATTCAAAACATTGTTTGATGACATAATTTTTTTGTAAAATTGATTTCTGTTGACTTAAATTTGAAAATATCAACATGTAAATGTAAATAAAGAAAAATTTATTAATTTGAATCTAGAATCTTTACATAAAATATACCTATAACTAATAATTGTATAAAATCTAAAATAGAAACCTAAAAAAATAGATAATATTATAGATGGCATTAAATTTATTATTAAAAATAATCTTTTTAAATTCTTTTAATGATCAAGATTATGTATTTAATGATTGCTTTGATGAATCTTAGTTCTTTGGTAGATTAATTGTTGTAATGGGTTTGCTTTTTCAGGATATTTGATTTATTATGGAGGCGTATATTTAGAATATATAACTTAATTTCCAAGCGTTTTAACACTCAAAGATATCTATCTGCTTGAATTTGGCTGATCTAAATCATGAATTGTGTTTATTACTCATCAATAAAATTACACCTTGAAAGCAAGTCTTTTTGCTGTTTTTTATTTTTAATGTCATCTTTCTCGATAAATCCTTAATAAAGTATTTAAAATTATTAAGTCATCTAATCTTTTGTTCTCATAATTAATTTTTCATTTGATGAATTTAATGCCACAAATTCCCTTTAAACCTAATCAAAATTTCAAAAGTTTATTATTCAATTATAAATAAATTTTTTAGTATTTAATTCAACTCCGCTTGGATTGTTTTATGGCTATTCCAAATATATTCAAAAGAATTTTGGATACATTTGATTTATGTAAAAAATAATTTGAAAAATAAAACTGCTAAGCTAAAATTATTGCCATAAAATTTAATTGAAGATACGTAAAATTTATTTTTAGTTATAATACTAACATCTAGCAATCAAATTTAAATATTAATAAAGACAGATAAGTTTTCTATATCAAATAATTTATATATCATTTTAAATCACTATATATTTTACTAAAGCTCATACACCTTAAATTGTAATATAGGATACCATATCCACACAATAAAATATTTCCCATCATTTGTAATATTACAACAACTTTCTTCTTTTTAGCAATCTAAAGGCTTAGAAGCTATTTGCAATTTATCACTGGAAGTTTTGAGAATCTTTAAGAAATAACAATTTCTATGAATTTTTAGAATTATTAATTAAGTTAAATTGTTAAAAATGATTTAAGATTCTTTAGATTATTATCTTATATCTAAAGTCAATTCATATTGTTTTTTGTTACAATCATCTTCTAAGTTATAAATCTGCACTTATCCTAAAGAAGTTTAACATAAAATTTAATCATTGTTAATAAATTTAGCATTTATAAAATTTACTTGATTTGAGAATAAAATGAATTATTTAAACTACCATTATAAATTTTCACTCTTTTACCACAATATAATTTGCTTATTTTCACAACAGGAAATCAATTATGTTTGTGATTAGTTCAAACTGATAGATTAGATTTATTTCTAATGTTTCTCTAGAGATTACAAAAATTTTATTGAATTTGAATCATATGATATTTCCCAGATTTTTATTGTCTTATCAATACTGCAAGATATCAATTCAGTTTCCTTTTCGTTTAGAATTAATTAAATAACCCAATTTTAATGAGACTTATTAGCTTTAACACTCTCCCACTCACATCTTTTAGAACTAAACCAACCTCTGCTCTATTTTTCCTTCCAACTTCTAATTGTGTGATCCTCACTACCTGAGAAAAACCAATTTTGTTTATTACTAAATACAATGTTTTTTATTAATTTTTCGTGCCCATCTAAGATTATGTTATTATCCATAAACTACCCATTCTCAAAGTTCCAAATTTTAATTTTTTTGCCTAAGCCGGCTGCCATAATCGATCCATTAAAATTAAAAGCTAATGAATGACACCACTCTTTTTATTACATTTATTAAATTAATTTATAAGATAATTACTCTATTTCAACATTATTTAATTTTGATTCTTTTTCAATTAAATTTTTTTATGGACAACATTCAGTAAGGAAATTCTCTATTGGATTCAATTTCAATATTTTTTAAGATATTTGTAATCTTTCATATAATTATTATTTAGTAATTAAAATTTTCGATTCGTAAGATTCATTTATGCCTTTCATGGTTATTTTAAATTGCTCAAGTTCGTTATTTTTTGAATTTTGAAATGAATGATTCAGTAAGTCAATCTCCTCATAAAAACTATATGAGCCAAACCTTTATTGGACTTAAAATATCTCATCCATCCAAAGATTGA
Source organism: Paramecium sexaurelia (assembly GCA_000733375.1). Lineage (NCBI taxonomy): Eukaryota > Ciliophora > Oligohymenophorea > Peniculida > Parameciidae > Paramecium > Paramecium sexaurelia. Next base: position 323,316 of record JPFM01000082.1, on the reverse strand, counting down.
TTTAATTAATCATCTAATCTAAAATTTATAAAATTAGAGATTTATTTTCTTTAATTTCCTCTATAAATTAAGTTAAAGATTCTATATTTTTATTGGACATATTTGTAATTAAATTTAGAAAATCATTTTTTTTATCTTCAATAATTTAGATTGCTTCATCAACCCTAATACCATTAAACCGTCCTTTGATATCAATTATACATTAAGAACATATTAATCTTTATTATCCTATAAGATTATCATCAAGTAATACAATAATAGGAGGACTATTGTGCTCATAGCAACATTTAATTGAGTCAATTTTTTCTATCATGCTGCATTTAACCTTCTCTTCTGTTTAAAAATTAGTTAGATAACATGATGTTTTTGGAAAATATTCTTCATTGTTTACCTCTTCTTCTTATTATTGATTCTTGTTTGTGATATTGTATTTATATGAAAATATGTTCTAGCAAATTCTTTTAAACGCATCCTCAACACCTTAATTTTCTTTGGCAAATACTTTGAAAAACAAACTAACTCCGTTCTGTTTACACCAAGATTTTACAAGTGAATCTGTTTCAATGTCACTTTTCTAATCGAAATCATTTTATATGACATATATAGGTAAGTTGTGAAAATCTTCTCTATGAGTGTTCTCACAAATCAAACTTTTAAAATTTTCCAAAGTTTTTATGACTTCTTTATCTTAATTACTATAGGCGATTATAAAACCATCCTTATTGTTATAACATTTTGGTTATATTTGGCATGGTCCATCCCAAACCTAAAGTGCAATTAGCTTTTACTTAGACTATAACAGTATAGTTATCAATCAATATATCCGTTCTTAAGAAATCTACTCCGATAGTTGAGGTTAATTTAGGATTAAACCTATGATAAACATATTATTCCACTAAAGTTGTTTTACCAACACTAACGCTAAATAATACTAAAATTACCCACTCTCACCTAATATAAGTATATGTAAAGTTAACTATTATTAAGACATTTTTAATTATCTAATTATAAAAATATTTATTATGCTAACTTATAATTGTACTTGGAAAAGTATCAACATTCTTAAACAAAATAATTTCGAGAATGAATAATTGTAAAGAGATGGGAATAGTTCGAAATTAAGTTTTTAGTAAAGATATTTCAGGACATCTATTTATAAAGTATTATATAAAAAAAAAGTATAAAAATTTGATGTAATTAAAAATTATTATCTATTTATACGGCAAGCATCTTTTATATTATATCAATTTATTATGTTAATAGATGATGAAACATGAAAAATAAGATCATCTTAAGAAAATAATTAGTTCTATTTAAAATTGAATAGTTTGAAGAAAGTTAAATAGTTCTATTGTTATTAATATTTATTTATCAATTCATATATATATTTGTTTAAATAAATAAACATTAATGTCGTCTTACATACATGAAAGTGTTTATGAAGGAAATTAGGGAATGGAAGAAGAAGATAATGTAGAGATCATTTAGGAGAAATCACCTATTTAGGATATCAAATTATCATCTGTAATATAAATGTATTCTTATTTTAGGATTCAAATTATATTTTAATAATTACAAAAGAGGGATTTAAACTGTATGACATATTATAAGATTAAATTTTCATTGATGAAAAAAATTTAAAATTAGGAAAAATTTATAATATTGATTTTTTTGAAAATTCTGGTAATCAATTTGTCATTGTTTTGGATTTTTTAATAGTCATTTGGGATTAAAATCAAAGGTAGGTTATAAAAAGATTTCCTGTCATCTAAACTCCTTAGCAAATATCATTTTGCGATCCATTTATAATAGCAGGGATTAAATAATAAAATGAAAATATTATTTTAGTATTGAATATTAGAACTGATTAAGCTTATAGATATTTATAAATTTAAAACTTAAATGGGTAAGTGATTTTTGTCAATAATAAAAACAAGTTCAATTGTATTTTAACATATTTAAATTAATAAGGAAACTATTTATTAATTGATTATCTTCATTTATAAACAGTGTAGGGAATCAATATAAAAACAATGACATCAATTTCAGATGACTTGATCGCTGATTAATAAAAATCTTCTCTTGTGAAACAATAAATAGTATCATCATTTCAAATATACTCTAAAGTTAGCTATGTATAGGCATGCGTAGCTATCTCTAATGATAGCAATTTACTTGCTGTTTCTCCATTAGTTGATAACTAAAGAATATATATTTTCAGCATATCACCTTAAGAATAACCAAAATTGAAATACTAATTATATAGAGGACAAACTAAAAAAATGTTATGTCTTTTTTTTGGGTCAAACGAAATGTTTGCATGCATAAGTTATAAGAATAATATTCATAATATTATAAATGCTGCAACCATTCATTTGTATTATAAAATGAAAGAGTTTAACGAGAACGAAAATAAAGATTAACAGAGTTTGACCAGATTTTATTTAAAAACATAATTTAACGATGCTAATCATCATCATAGAATTAAAACATTATTACTATTAATTAATAAAGAAAAATTACAAGTTTTTTCCAGTAGCCTATTAAAATTTGAGGAATAATTACTTTTAGACTCTAATTTAGTAAAAAAAAAAGTATTAGAAAATTTCACTTAATGGCCAAGTACCAATCCGTATTGAATTATTATGTACAAACAATTCTTATAAATTAGCCTAAGAATCTTGAATTAAATGAAGAAATTTTTAATATATTGAAATCAGTTTCTTCAATTTCTACTGCTTTAAATTTGTAGTTTCATTTCTGAAAGATTCCTCATAGAATTCAAAGGAATTAGAAAATTAATCTCAAAAGTATTTTCTTCATTATAATCTTCAACACAGTTTATAGAATTTTTTTCTTATTTTTATCCAATCATCCCTTTACATTTTATAAAATCAAATTATATATTAAATGATTATCAAGTTCAAGAATGAAAATTAGATACAGAGTTAAAATAATTAAATCTTAGAAACAACATTTATTATGTTTATCGAATTAGTTTTTAGAATTTTGATAACTATTATAAATTTTGATTGTTTGTTTTTAAACAATATTGTAAAATTGATTAAATAATGATATTATATAAAATGATGAATTTCATTGTGAAAATGTCCATTTAAAAGGTTACTTTTGAAAAGAGGAAATAAAAAACTATTTTAAATTTATCTTCAGCCCTTAATTAAAAGGCATATCAATATCATCTTTAATATATTTCATGTAATTCAATTTATATCTAAATCTATTTTCAGCTTACGTTTAATTTGTTACAATCAAATAGGTTTAATAAAGCAGTAAAAATGTGAGATAGCTAAACAAGAGGATTAATAAAAATCTACAAGCATAATAAAAGTAATTATTCTGAAAAAGTTTAGAATTTAAGTATAACGAAGTTAAAATTATTTAAGTACTATGGAAAAGAAGGGCAAAAACAAAGAAAATTTTGTTTTTCTCGCCAATACAATTGCCGATTATAAAATTATGATGATCGTATGCCAAAATACATACTCCACAAAGCTTACAGTGACGAGATCTTAAGATTTGATCAATCAGACAAGAAATACAATAAAGTGATTCTAAATATACCACAGATTATGATTATGATTATTTTGATTGCTATAGTTTTTATGGAACTTCCTATTTATTAATCTAGGGTATTTCTATTTGTTTTTCTTCTTTTATTGATTCATCTTCTTTTAAAGAGTTTAGATGTTTTCTTTTATATATTACTAGTGAAGATTGTAATATTTTAGCAGTTGTTTTATTGGCTCTATCTGTAAACTGAAACTATTTGTCTCCTTGAGGAGTAAATACTTAAACCTTTTATTCACTAATTATTTAATTTGAACTCAAATTGCCAGGCCTTTTAAAAATTAAAATTGTAAAGCTTATTGTACTCAAAATCTAAAATACGCTTGTAATAATAATAAAATAAATACTTACAAAGACAGTACTTATTGACATGAAATAAATATCAATATCTAAAAGCATATGTACAAAATTATTCTTATTATGGACAGCATATTAAAATATTATTTTTATTTTTTGTAATAATAAATTAAATCAAATCTAATGAATAATAATATTATAATTATCAAATTAAATTAAGTTATACAGAACTGTCTAAATAGAAGAAACAAAGGATTGTTTATTAATATATAGTAAATATTTTGAAATATATATGTACAAAAAGTGAGTATCATTATTTTATAAATTATGCAATTGTTTTCAAAATGAATAATTCAAATTAAATCCATCTCATAGTTCGAATGTCTACTAACGATAATTTTTTTGACTTTATTGAGCAATTAAAGAATGAGTAGGAGATAATAAAAAAACTAAGAATCTTATATATTATTATTAATAAGCCAATTCAATAAAATCTAATTATTTATTATATTATATGTCCTTCTATAATTTAAAAATCTAATAAATAAAGAGAAATAAATCACTCTTTCATATATCTGGCATAATTTTGAATTTTAAATGTTGAAGGATTTGTGTTTAGTGAGAAAAAGTCAATTTGATTTTTTAAAATTGTTGTAATCTTATATTAAAAACTAACCATTCTAAATCCTTAATCTTTAATATCTATTTAAGAATAATAAAAAAAAACTTAAAAAATAAATTTAATATTTAATTTTTAAGTAATATAAATAAATAATTGTTTAACTTTGAAAAATGTGTGATTTCATTTGATTGACAAAATCCTGTTGTTATTCACTTTATCGATTGTACTTCAACTAAAGAATGTACATTTACAGATGCTACTAATCCAAATTTCATGATGAATTATTCTTCAAATTTTAAATAGAATTCAAATAGTAATCTTGTAATCACATCTTGATTTGAAAAAATATTAAAGAATTTATTCATTACAAAATCTTAGTTTTATTATCTTCATTTGAAATTAATTCATTGTATTTAGAATTTTTCTTTTTAAAGTGAATATTGGCTTTTGTTCTCAATCGAAATCAGAGTATTTCGAAATATTTACAGAGGAATTTAAGAAATTTTCTTGATAGAAATGGTGTAATTAAAAAAGAGAAGTAAAAACATATCTAACTTTATTTATTAAGATTACTTATGATTTTTTTTGGTTAAATTTTATTTGTGATGTTTAAACTATCAAAAATATTATTATATATGTAAAAGCGAAATTCTATTTATATCTTTTTGATAATTAAATTGAAACCTAAGATCTAGACCAATTTATTACTGTTTGGATTTGTATTTTTATCTATGTAAGAAATTTTTCATCATTGATAACAAGTTCTATTTCAAGAATTTTATATATATTTAAAGAAATATTATTAATAGGTGGAATAAAATGACATAAACTCATTTATTTTGCTGTCTTGATTATTTTATATTTTTATATAAAATATGTAATAATCTAGTATTTATATTCTTCATTTTAATGATGTCTATGACATTGAAGAGTAATTAAATGAGCCAAAAGGAGGAGCAGCTAGATTCTTATATGTTTTAAATTAACTTAAATAAAATTTACCAAACTCGTTAACTTTATTTTCTGGAGATGTCTTTAGTCCATCCAGTTTGACTCATATTTATCATGGTATTATAATTTTTGATCTCATTTAGGGTCTCATATCATTTACCCGCTCTAACAATTTAAAATTGATGTAGCATGTCTAGGTAACCATGACTTTGATTTTCCATTGGAGAATTTAGAAAATTTGCTTTAAGAATCTAATACTCCATGGATTTTGAGCAATGTTTATGATAAATTTACACAAAAACCTTTAGCTAATGCACTACCATATAGAATATAAACTATAGAGAATTTTAAAATTGGTTTCATTGGATTAGCTGAAGAAGAGTGGTTAGGTCTAATAACTGATATTCCTGCTGCTCAAATAGAATATAGAAACTTTATTGATGCCGCAAATGAACTTTGTAAATACCTTAGGAATGAACTTGATTGCAACTTCATTATTGCATTAACACATATGAGAATCCCTAATGATTAAATTTTAATTAACGCTATAGATGAAGGATTGATCGATTTAGTTTTAGGAGGACATGATCATATATGGCATCATGAACAAATATAATAAACATTTTATTGTAAAAGTGGAACTAACTTCAGAAATTTAGGATTAATTAAGGTTACTCCTAGGGAATTCAATGATTTATTTGAGCCCTAAGCTCTGAATTTATAATTTGACATCCCTTAGCCTATAGAATATTAACTTAAAAAATACAATATTAGCTATTATCCCATTAATATTTATAGTAAAATTCCGCTTGACTAAGCGATGAATGAATACGTGCAAGAAAAAATTAAAGTCTATAATGAAAGTAATTTGTAATGAATAACTGAAATTTAGAAACTCTAAAGATCATTGGTTTTTTATAAAATGACCTTGATGCTAGATTTGTGATTGTGAGAAGTATGGAGACCACTACAGCGAATTTATTTGCAGATATCATTAGATTAGAATTTTAGACTGATATTGGTAAATATTTTTTTTGATTATTTAAAAGCTTTTTTAAATTGTGGCACTATACGAGCTGATGAATATTTCTCATCTGGTCCGATTACATATTAGACCTTAGACAAGTTATTTGCAATTCCAGATAATCTTGTATCATTCAAAATAACAGGAGAAAAATTATTATAATTACTTGAACTTAGGTATTAAATAGATTTAATGTATAAATAAATAGTGTATCAAAACTTCCTTCAACTGATGGAAGATTTTTAGGAGTTTCTGGCATGAAATTCGAATATTCACTTTAAAAAAATCCTATGCAGAGAGTTTCTTATGTTTCGATTAATGAGTAACCATTGGATTTATAAAAAACTTATACTTGTGCAACTAAACAATTTATTGCTGAGGGAGGGGATGGTTATCCATAGTAATGTGAATTTATGGTTGATAAAACTTTGGGAATTTAAATAAAATCTGTTTTTGTTTCATTTTTTGAAGGTATAAGGAAACAGAAACTAAAAATTCAAAGTCTCAAAGATTTAGAATAAACAAAATATTAAAGATTCTTACCTATTATATCTGGATTAACAGAATATTAAGATGATGTATATATAACAGTGAATCCATAAATAGAAGGAAGAATTAAAGTATATAATTGAAAGAGTTTTATATTATTATAAAATTTGAAATGGGTGTAACTCAATTAAAAATGGTTTAATATGATATAACGTCTAATATTTTTTCTTTTATATTAATAATATCAATTAAATTCATTTCCTTTTTTTCTTTTCATTTTTTTATAATTTTTATTATTACTATGAAGAATTCAAAGATGATTATATTTTATCAGTATCATCAGAGTTTGTGAAAGAGTTTGGAGCAAGACTTTTTTACAATTCTTGCATTTGTTTCATAAATTCAGAATTTTTATCATTGATTAACAACTTTAAATCTTTATTTTATGAAGCTTATTTACAAATTTCTATTTTAATTGTGATAATTAAATACATTTAAAATGACTATGCTCTGAAGTAATATCTTAAGAGATTTTTGTTATAAGGGTTGAAAAAGAGCTGCTATTAAAGGAATCTATATATTTATCTAAAGCATCAGAAGTTTAAGGATCTAAATATTTACTCCTTAATTATATGGTATTTTACTAATTATTGCATTTTTTTCATTTTTTCCTCAGTTTCTTTTTTCTCTTCAATTTATTTGTTTTGCTTTTATTAATTTGGCTATCTTGCGAATTAATATCCTCTCACCAAAAATTTAAGCATTGCTATTAAAAATTTCTAAAATAAATTATTAGCAACAAACTATTAAAAATTCAAAGAATGTATTTACGAATTGTATTTAGATACTTGAACTTAAATGCATAAGAAAGCTAATTTATATTTTTTTGAATGATTACAAAAATAATTATCCAAAAATACATAGTCACAATTGATTATTTTCTTAAATTAGTGTCAAAATGAAAAATCATGAATTAGTCTAGTAAAAATTTCTTTCAATTAAAAAATGTTTAAATTAAATTAGCTGTTAATTGGAAATGATTTCGGTTCCTTTAATTTTTGGAAATCACTCAACTAATCAAATATCAAAAAATGAGATTAATTTTTGAGATTTTCATTTCTAATCAAAATTTCATTTTTAAATTTAATTCAAGACTTTTGTGGATCATCAATATCCATAAAACAGACTTTTGGTCGGTTAACTTAAACTGCAACGAAGAAATTAATTGGAAATGACTACTTGGGTTTAGGAAAAATTAGCCTATTTTCAATTTAATTCCTTAACCTAACCAACCAAATGTATTTCGTGAGGTAACAAATACAATTTATATCAATGAATAAAATAGATTAGTTGAATTATTAATAATAACTTTAAAAATTTATAGCTTGAAAAATAATTGATGGTCTATAGAGTTTAAGTTTTTAGATGAAATATTAAGAAAAAATAAACATCCATAATTAATAGAACAATATTTTGTTGTTAATTAAAGTTTCAAATCAATGAACAAAATAAACCTCTTATTTTTAAACATATTCCGGTGCTTTCGATAATTAATTCATTTTATTTAGTTTCTAATGTAGAATAAATTTAATTTTCCTTTGAAATTAATTCGTTAATTACGTAATCTTGATTTTCTTTCAATAGTTTCTAAGTATCAATAATAGATTCATCCTAAGCAAAAAAAGCAAAAACTTTCAAAAAATTATGAATATACTTTTCTATAGCTACATCAAAATTAAAGATTTTAATGATATCTGAACAAATATTAATTAAATCATTATACCATTCATTAATATATTTATATTGAATATTTTAATTTGTTAATCTTCTAATCGATTAATAGTGAATCTATAGCCTTTCAACTGATTCAAGTGTTAAATTTTATAGATCGTTTATAATATAAGAGCATATTTCATCTACAATTTTTTTTGTGATTTCTAAACATTTATTATTTATAAAATGTGCTATTTAAAAGGTTTAATTCATTAAGACTGTTTAAAATTTGATGGGTTCTCAATTTTCAATAATTTTCCATATTTGTTCTTTTTTTTCTTTGTTAAAGTAAGAATTTAAGTCATCAAGCGTTTTTATTTTTCTAGTTATTACTATATTTTTATTATCAGTAATCTCTTTTAGTTAGCTCTTTAAATAGTTTATGAGATCAAATTCTTCAGAATTTCCCATATATGAATTTAATATGATAGTAGCCAAATTAAATTTATTATTCTATTGAGCAAAACAATTAGAAATAAAATTATTAAATTCGTTCCCTCTTTAATTAAGTTCATCGTCAAGTTATTTAACTAAAAGAACAATTTTTATAGAAGTCTTAAGTACAATTCGATTGAAAAGTATTTAAATTATTGATTATGACATAAAACCTTCAGTACAACAAAAACCAGGAAAGTCTATTAGTATATGTTAATTATCGTAATTAAAATAATAATGGGGTTCCTTAGTAACTGACCTTGAGCCCCCCTTCATCAATGAAGCTCCTTATTGCTAAGGATTCTTTAGAACTAATTCTTTTTTTATACCTTCTTCTATCAACGTAAATTCAAAACCACTTAAGTAGTTAAAAATTGTGCTTTTTCTGTTTCCTGTGTTTCCAACAAGCATAACGACTTACCAATTGTGTTTGTTGTACTGATCAAATTTATTCAACAGATAATCAATTTTTTCTACAATTTCTAATAATTTACTTTCGTTTATAAATACTTCTTTATTTGGTGCTTCAACTATATTTTTTCTTTTTTTTTATTAAAATAATTATAATTCTATCAAATTTTACCAAAATGATCTAATAGAATTAGGGAAATATTATAATTTGAAAAATACGCATAACTTTTATATATTATCTCTTAATTGAAAATGATAGAAGAAAATAATATATAATTTGAAGATTTGAAAAGATTATCTAAAACTCTTGAAGTTAATTGGAAGAACTTCAATAATTTTATCGATAACAATACTTAAGCATAAGTTATTATAATATTTGGACCTCCTAAAAGTGGAAAAACAACATTATTCCATTTACTTTAGAATGGAGAAATATAGTTATAGAATAATTCTTAACATGAAAATGATTTAAATTATTGTTATTTAGATCAAGATAAGAGAGAAATCTTATTGGATTTTTCAAATATCCTAAACAAAAGGAAAGTAGAGGGTTAATTAATTTGGGAAGAATTTTTTTTAAGACTCTTAAAATCTTTTTCTATTAAAATACTTTTTGTGTTGTAGCATCAAGAAGATGATTTCAAGACAGAGGATCTGCATTAAAAAATTTTTGTATCAAATATTTTGGAGATGAAGTAGAAACAAATTTATCCAGATTTACACTTGTTTTAAATAAGTATTAAGAAGAATTAGAAGAATAACAATTAGTTCAATATGTGTAAAACTAACTAAAAAACTTAGTTGGATTTTCAATTCCAAATATTACTGTTATAAAGTAAATGAAATCAATAGCTGATTAAAATGAATATATGTAAAGCAAAGTGAAATCAATTCACACTTTTATCACTTCGCAAGAATCGCTAAAATTAAATTCTCATCAGTTCTAATTAGACAATAATGTAAGTTCTGATCTAAATATTCTATTTTGGTCCCAAAATTTGAATTAAATAAATCAAGAACATAGAGAGTTCAATAATTAAGTTCATCAATTTTAATTAGAAGAACTTGAGAAAAAAAAAATTGACTTTAGTAATAAATTACAGAATTTAAGAAATTATGGATTAGAGTTAAGCTATTGGGTCTAGCAAATGAATATTTAATCTAATGTTGATGAATCTGTTTTTAAATTTGAAAATGTTATAAATTAAACTTAAATTTTGTAAAAACTATAAGAACTATCAATTAGAAGTATTTAAAATTAAGAAAGGGATTGTCAAATATAAATTGACCGTTTGTAAAATTAACAAAAACAAAATTCATTAGCACATCAACATTTAAATAAATAATCAGATGATTAAGTGTAAATATCAGAAACACCATAGAATATAAATTAATGTAAGACTTAAGAACATAAAAATTAATCTGAAAGGTTAAATATGAATTAAAATCAAGAGGGGTCCTTAGATTGGTCTTGTCTACGAAACATTTTTCATCCTTCTTATTGGAGATCTAAGAAATCACAAAATAAATAGGAATCCTCTGAAAGTACAAATTAAATATGTGAACAAGAACTTGAAAGTAATTTTATAAAAAAATTTGAGAATCTTATGTAAGAAGTTCAAAATAAACCCTAAAATATTCAACCAGATTTCTAAGAGCTATTAAATTCAATCCATCAAGCTTTACACAAATATAACCAATCTAAGTAATAAGAAAAATAGCAATAAAGAAGTAACAATGATGATTTTCCAAATAATTGATTTTAAGAAATATTATAAAATTATGCAATTTAACTATTATTATATGTATTTATAGAGTTTCTATTTATTGATATAGAAATCCAAATATTTAATTATAAAATGATTGATTTTATAGAGGAAGATGAAATAGGACAGCTTTGTTTGACAAAAGAATTCTCGAAAGAAGTGAGTTTGGATTCATTTGAAATGAATTGTGTGATTGGAAAAGGACAATATGCAAAGGTGCTATTAGTGAGAAAGAAGGACACGAAAAATCTTTATGCATTGAAAGTGCTCAAGAAATCGGGCTTAAAGCAAGATGCACGAATTGAGCGCAATATTATGGTTTGGCTTATCTAATTAAGATTGAAATTTAACATCCATTCATAATAAAATTAGTGTACGCGTTCCAAACTGCTACCCATTTGTATTTTTGCATGGAGTATTGTCCTGGTGGCGAAATGTATTATCTCTTGAGCAAACAAAAACGTTTTAGTGAACATACGTGAGACATGTTTTTTTTAATATATTTTAGAGCTATGTTTTATGCTGCATAAATCATTCTAGCATTGGAATATCTTCATAATAAAGGAATAATCTTTAGAGAGTTACTATTTAAAATAATTTTAGTTTAAAACCAGAAAATATAGTAATAGGTTAGGATGGTTATGTGAAATTGACAGATTTTGGTTTATGCAAGAAAGGAGACTTTACAAATCTTTCAGGGGCATCATCCATATGTGGAACTCCGGCGTACATGGCCCCAGAAATACTTTTAAAAAAATAGTATGGTAAGGCAGTGGATTGGTGGTCATTTGGTTGTTTCTTATATGAAATGGTTGCAGGACATCCTCCATTCTTTTCATCTAATAAATAAGATTTAGAATATAGTATAATTAACACTTAGCCAAATATGAGTCATTTTTCTATTAAACTCTAAGATCTTATTTATAGATTATTGGAAAAGAATCCTAAAAATAGATTGACAACCAACATTAGAGATCATTAATGGTTTAATATCGATTTTGATTCTATTTTATATAAGAAAGAAGTTGCACCATTTTTGCCAATATTATAAAACGAAGTGGATGTAACTTATTTTGATCCACAATTTATTAAATCGAGTATGTCCGAACAATGCAGTATCATTGATGATTTAGATTCATGTTTTAATACTAGTTTTAACTTTTAGATAAGGATTTTACTTATAAAGGTTCGTAAGACTATTCAGTGCACCAATCATTTTAAACTCTAAGTCCAGAAATTATTGGATTGAATGAAAATGGAGAAGCCAAACAAATGATAAAAGTTGAATCAACTGAAATGATTAATTAATGAAATTTAATGATAATTTAAATATTTCATCATTCTGCTAAATATGGTAAAGAACTATCACAATCTGATGTAATAAAAATAACAAAAAATGAATAATAGATTACAGGAAAATATTTACCTACAAATCTATTATTCCAACTAGATCTATCTATATACAAACTCAAATTAAAGATGAAAATTGAAGTTACATAGACATAAGGGATTATTGCATTTCTAGGATACTTAACGAATATAGCATGTGTTGAACACACCATAATATCCCACCAATTAAGAACATATCTGCTTAATAAAAATGGTTAAACAACTATGGCTATCTAAAATTTTATTGTTATTTTAAAATACCATATGATGAAAAAAATAAGGGAATCTACATTCTGTTAAGTAAGTTCCTTCTTAAACAGAAATTATAGCATCAAATAAATAATAAAATGGAGCATAAATTGTCTTTATATAAATTTATTTTACCAAACAAAAAACTATTGCATTCATTAATTTCTATTGTTTTATTTACAGGTGTTTTTAGTATTCAAAAATATGTAAATAAATTCTATATAACCCAATAATCCAAAGAGGAAATATTGCTAAGATTGAATAGTGATACCTAGATAAATAGTAATTACAACCAAATCCAATCATTAAAATATCTCATCGTAATTGAGTTAAATTCATACTCTATGTTTGCTCTTAAGAATGTCATTAAAAATAAATAAAATTATCAAATAAAATTATCAAAATGGAAATTGTCCTCCTCTTCCAAATGGATCTGGCCATGGTTTTTTATTTTTTGGTTCCCCAAATGGATTAATATCAGGTTCAGGTCCAAAAGGATCAAATCTTGCTCCAGGAGGAGCATATGGATTAAACTATTATTATTGTTACTGTCTTTAATTAATATTTTAAAAATGTTAAGGTCCCATCAAATTTCCACCAATATTTCCTCTGTTATCAAAAGGGGTTCTACCAAAAGGATAGATATCCTAATCTCCAATTGAAAATGGTTGATTTCTTGGTATATTCCAAAGTAGTCCTTAAGGTTACTATTATTATTATTGGGGAGGTTGTTCTAATAAAATATTGGATTATTTTTCCACTTTTTCTGGTTCTTACTTTTTCATCATTATTTTTTATAAAATTTCTAATTTATAAGCACTAATTGTATTAGATTTAAATAGTTAATCTTGGTTATCAAAGTTTAACAATGAAATTGGAAGCTTATATGAGTAAATCTGTTAATTTTTCCCAAGAATAACAGCATTTATAGACAAGGTATCATCTTAATTTGGAAGTGTTAAGAATTTAAATTGAAATTATTCTTTATTCTAATTTATGTACCTCAGAGAGTAGACACCTAAAATATATATATATATAAAATACCATCTTCTGATTAATCCCAACCTTCAGCTATACCTACCCAATCATGACTTTCGTCATTTTCATTTATACCATTATTTTTAAGTCCTTCTTTAACATTTATACTATGAATTAGTAAGATTGACAATAATATTTTATTTGTTGGTTAGTCTGGAAGCAAAAACAATATTTCATTATAAACCTCTTTTAGTGTGGTCATTTTATAAAAAATAATAATAATTTTAGTTATTAATAATGAGTTCACAAAAAGGTTAAGCTAAAGAATAAGAACTTAAGGAACTTGCATACACAACTTTTGAAAATAATTAAAACTAATTTGCTCCTTATGTAAATATGTAATTGATTTCTTAATAACAATCAAACAATTAGAACTATTATAATAACAATTACGTAGAAATTAAAGAAGATTTAGATTAAAAGAAGGAAAATAATTTTGAGAATTTTAAACAATATATCTCAAATATTCAATCTAATTTTTCCGAAGAATCAATAGGATGTTAATTTTTCACAGTATGCAATGGCATTATATGCTTTTTAATTTTATGTGTTATCATAAAATCACTTTGAATAAAAGGATTATGAATTATAAATATATTTGATAATTATAAGATAAATTGCTTCATAAACTTCTTTGTTAATCATACTTTAGATATAATGCATAGGAAATAAAATTATATACAATTTAAAATTAAATCGATCAAAAACTTTACTCTTTAAGATGTTTATCTATCATATTGTCTTCTCTTTATTGATGTTCCTACTTTAATTGTTTATGCTTTATTTGCTTTACTTCAGAAAATCCTCAAATAAGAAAACTGATTAGAAATAAAATAAAGTCATTCCAACTTCTGAATAAACACATGCACAATTACATCGTTCTTAATCGATTGAACAAACACTTAAGAAGAGTTATAGACGGTAAATTAATAGACATGGAACTCAATCTGTTGAAACATTTAATGAATCTGCTTAAAAAAGTTAATAATAATCCCTCAAGACATCATCCTAAATATTTTCATCTAGATATTAGATCATTAAACCCAGTTCTAATGTAGTAGCAATTAATAGTTCTCATTAAAAAGAGAAATTATAATCAATACCTTCAATGCAAGAACTCCCATAAACTGTAAGAGTTTAAGATACCAATTTATTAACTAAGACAGAATCGGATGAGATAAGAACTGAATTTTTCCATTCAAGAACAATTTTTAAATTAATCAATCGATTATTAGTATTATAAGGATTCTTAGGATGCATGTTATTTAATAATCTACATTTTGCATTAGCAAGCTTACTTTCTCTGATTGTAATTTGGATTATTAGATTTATCTAAACTACTAATATTTATTTTGATGTTCTATAATTGATACTTTTTGTTTCTTTTGATATTGTATCTCAATGTTTGTTTTATCCTGATGAAATATGGACATACACATATTTGGTGTTATTAGGAATAGAAGTGATTTTGGAATTAATAATATTGAACACTTAAAAGCAAAAAAACTTTGAAAATTTGTAAACTATTACCTAAGAATAAGAGCTAGTTTGATTTTGATGAAGTGTAATTCATTTACAACTATATTTCAAATATTACCAACAATATCATTTATTAATTTTTTTTTAGATTCGTGATGTATCTAAATTATTAATATTTCAATATATAAAAAGAAGCCGATTTATAATTCTTATCATACACTATTTTCAATAACAACCAATCAAAATGAGTAGAACTCAATATTGTTATTATAAATATGATAACATTTCAATTTTATTTTATTTGAAGATTACAAACTAGGCTAAATTGATTTTTTCTATACATACTTTAGTAAATGTTTGCTGAATTGAATTGTTTCACAAAGTTGTTTTTATATTTAACAATTAATAAATTGAAAAATGATTTAGAATTAGATAAATATTTGTTATTCATAATTAACTGTAATTTTATTGAGCTTAAACTAAAAAATGAATAGGAGAACTTATCATAATTTATAAAATCATATGTGTTTTGAAGAGAAAAATATTATTATAAAATATTAAAAATATGATGATCGAAATCATCTGTTAGAATGATAATAATTTTAAACGACTCTTATAGATTTTATTTCTTTATAAAACTCTAAGTAAATTATAAAGAAAATTTTAATAAAGATGAAATGGAAACTCAATGAATTTTTAAATTTAATTCATAAAATTTTGTTTTATTTCAACTTACTTTGACTCTAAAAAGGAGAACAAGTAAAATAAAATCAAATTATGAATCAATATTTTTATGGGATTAAAACGAAAATACAAAGAAAAATATCTTAAGCTGATTTAGATTTAGTAATTTAGTTCAATTATAATTTGAAATAATAACAAATTAATTAATTAATAAATAAGAAGCAAATTATCAGATTATTATAAGGAATATAAGACAATTATATAATAGATTGAAAAAACTCTAATCTGCAATATTATTCTAATAAAAGTAGACAGAAGTAGAACTAAGGAACTAATTTAGTTTATATTCATCCTAATCTTAATAATCAATCAAATTTGATGATTATGAAGTTGATGAAATAAAATATGATAGATATATGAGATAATTAAGGAATAATAAAATTAGATAAAACCAATATCAAAAATGTTAAAAGTGCTGAAAATGAAGATCGCCAGAATTATTGTCTTTAAATGTATTTTTTTATAATTATGGTATTCTATACGATGATTATTGAAAAAAATATTACTCTAATTAAATAAGACTATATTCTTAAAATATTATTTAGCATTAATATTTGATTATACATAAACTGTTAAATAAAGTTGAATTATTGAATAACAAATTTATATCTGTGAATGAAAAAGTTAGTTAAATAATGCTAATACTAAAATTTATTCCGTAAGGAATTATTATACAATAAATTTCAGAAGTCATTTATCTTAAACATATGAATGCAAAAAAGAATAAAGATACCTAATTTTCATTTTTAGGTTAATTTTCAAATAAGCAAAGAATATTTTAAAGGATACATTTTTTATAAAAAAGAAACTTATTAGAGATCTATTCAATGTTATTGTAATGATGAAATTTAAAAAGAATTTAGATAAATTAATATTACAGCACCAACAATGAACGATTTGGAATAAGATACTTTAGTTTATAATTATATAAAAGAGATGAAAACTGATGTTGAATAATTGATATATGTGATAAAATTATGTGTAAATAATTAAAAGCTGTGTATATTGAGTTTTAGTCCTTTAAAATAAATTGATCTAATTTTTTATGATTTTAATTTGCTATCTAAATATTTATGATATTAATTTATATATTCTTATTATTTTATCATAAATCTTTTATCGATGACTCATCAAATGCCGAAATTATATACACAGGATGGAACTGGTCGAGATTCCTACATTTTTTTCAATAATGGAGGATTTTATCCTGCTCAATCAAGATTTTTGGCTAACAAAATGGCAGAGTCATGTATGTAGTAAATTAATTTTGAGGGGCTTATGGATCACCTAATAATGGGCGATAAGGAGGGTCAATAGAGAAGAGATAGTTTTATTTTTCTGATGGGACAGGAAGAGATACTTACATAGCAAAAACAGTTTAAAATAAAGCTTAATTATCACCAGATTTTTAGGAAACTTTAAGAAAATACAAATCGTAATAATTACCGATTAAATATCCATATAAATTGCCTCCAATAAAATAGGCAATTTAATAAGAGAAATCAGTTAAGCAATTAGAATTTACAAAAAGATTAGCAGCTCCAAAAAAGCGATTGGAAGATAATGATTGATTTGGATAATAAAATATATATATATATATTTAAGGTTAGTATAAGTTACATGAAATATTTGATAATATATATATTAAATGAGATTCAAAATTAAGGTCAATGAGAATACAAAACATGCAGATATTTGTACATCGGTAAAATGGGGATTGAATAATGAAGCATATAGGTATGATGTAAATTTTGACAATTTTAGTTTAAGTGATGATTATACAATTTTGAAATGGGATCCTAATTCATTAGAGGTAAATTCTAAGATATATTATAGTCATCGAAATTCGTAGATTTAGAAGGGTATGGAACAGATTTTGATTTCCTATAAGGATAGAGAGGATCTACTGATTTAGTAGCTATTGCATTTAGCGATGGGTCATTTATTTTATAATAAAAGACAGGAAAAGTGGAAAAGAAAGAAAAGGAAGCACACAAAGGAGCTGTAAATAAATGAAATAAACTTAATAAATAGATTATAAGTATTAAATGGAGTGTAGATGGATCATTAGCAACATGTGGTGAAGATGGTGCTTTAAAAATATGGAGTAAAACAGGAATAATTAGATCAAATTTAGTTTAAATAGATAAACCAATTTATTGCATTGTTTGGAGTCCAGATAATGATGCTTTATTATATTGTTCTGATAAAATGATATACATTAAACCATTATAAGCAGGTTAAAAGCAAGTTTAATGGAAAGCTCATGATGGTTTAGTATTAAAGGTGGATTGGAATCATACAAATAATCTCATATTATCTTGTGGAGAAGATTGTAAATATAAAGTATTTGACACATACGGAAGATTATTATTTGCATCAGCTCCATATGATTATGTAATAACTTCAGTTGCTTGGAGTCCTAATGGTGATTATTTTGCTGTTGGTGCTTATGATATGTTAAGATTATGTGATAAGACAGGTTGGACTTATTCTTTTCATAAAACAAATTAAGGTAGTATTTTAAATATTGCTTGGACCAGTGATGGAACTATATGTGCAGGAGCGGCTGGGAATGGAAGTGTTATTTTTGGTCATGTTGTAGAAAGATCTATCACTTATGATAAATGGGAGATAATATTAACAGAAGATAATAAGTATATTAATAAATTATATTTAGAATTCAAATTATTGATTTAATTGATGAAATGAATAGTGAATTTGATTTCAAAGAAAGAGTCATTAATATGTCAATGAAATACAATAATCTTATTATTACAACTAGTTCACATTGTTATATATATTCATTTAGAAATTGGAATACTCCCTACATATTTGATATCAGAGATTCAGTTAGCTAAATTTGTTAGTGTTCAAATTACTTTTGTTTAGTTGAAGTAAGTTCAGGAATCATGGTATACAATTATGAAGGCAAATTGATTAGTAATCCAAAAATATAAGGAACTAAATGTAATTATTCAATACATTTTTAGTTGAACATTTATCTCATAAAAAAATTGCTATATCTAATGATTTATTGGCACTTGTTGATGGTGGTAATAGTAAAATAGTTAAATTTTATGAAATGAATTCAGGAAAAGCTTTAAATTTCACAGTTGAACATTCATTAGAAATTCTTGAAATTAATTTAAATCAAACAGAAATGATTGGAGAGAGAAAATTAGCTTTTGTTGATTAAAATAGAGATTTACACATTACTCCAGTTCATAAAAAAGATATAGTTAAATTAGCTGCTATGACAGATTCATTCTTATGGAATGAAAAATTCGATATGTTATGCGCAATTTCTGATCAAAGATTTGTTGTTTGGTATTATCCAACTTCAGTTTATGTTGACAGAGATTTATTAGATTAAGTAAAAGTTAGTAAGGAATGCAATGATTTAACCAGAAATTCTTAAATTTTATCATTTTAAGACACTATGGTCTAAATTCGAAGAAAGGATGGGGCTATTATGACTTAGAGTGTTTCACCCTATCCAGCATTACTCTTTGAGGCTTGTGAAAGGGGTAAATGGGAAAAAGCAATAAAATTATGTAGATATGTTAAGGAACATACTTTGTGGGCTGCCCTTGCTGGACTTTCACTACAATTCAAAGAATTAAATACAGCCGAAATTGCCTTAGCTGCCATTGAAGCTGCAGATAAAGTGCTCTTTATTTAAAAAATTATTAATGTGGAATCAGAAAAAGCTAAAAGTGCTCTATTGGCTTTATTCTTTAAAAGACCTTAAGAGGCTGAAAATATATATACTTAAGCTAAATTATATTATAGAGCCATTAAAATGAATATCAAATTATATAAGTAATAATACGTAAGATAATTATTTTAGATGGGAAAGAGCACTAGATTTGGCTTTATAATATAATGTCCATTAAGATACTCTACTAGCTTACAGGTAAAAACATCTTGAATAAACTGGTTAATAAGAAACTATACCTAAATTTGAAAAGCTGGCTTATGATGTATTTTATAAATAATAAATTAGATTAAAAAATATGATTGGGTTGAAATTAAAAATAAAATTAAGCAAGAAAAGGCAAGAGAATAGTAATAATGATATATTTAATCATAAATTCAATAATTAATTTTATGAATGTCTTTTTATGATAAATAAAATTAATACCTTTCTATATTAATATTATTATACTATTTGATATTGTAACAACTATGTTACTTCTCTTCAAATTATTTATAGCTTAGTTTTTTTTAATAAAAATATTTTAAGTCAAAATATACTACGAAAAACCAAATAATAAAAGCAATTATTTCTTATTTGAGTGTTTCCTAGTAACATAAATTTATTTTCTAACTTCCAAAATTAAAGTTCTTCTTCATATATTGTATACTAATTGAAACTATATACATCCATAAAATATCTATTTTTGATTGTACATATTTATTATTTTACAAAAAATAAAATAAACTCATACTCATTTAAGAATTTCAAGTGCTTACCTGATATTCTCGCCCAGATAAGCTTAATCCTGAATCATCTTAACTTAATCACTTAATTAATAATTTTCAAAATCAAGCAATATACCAGTAACTTGTGGTGCCTTCGTATTAAATATTATTTACATTAATAGGGCCAACAACTTATGTCACTTTTGGAAATAGCTGCATTCCAATCAAATCAGTAACTTACTATTTTTAGCCTCTATCAACCATAACTTATAATTAGGCTAAATCTGGAATTTACTACTATTGTTAATTATAATAGGGTCTTTTCTATTGAGGATAACGATTTCCCTAGTAGTGTTATCTTGGTGGTTATTATTATGGATATCTTTATTATTAATAATAAGGAGGAGGTGGCATCTATTATTGATATTATTAATATGGAGGCTAATTAAATTATCTCTGAAATGTATTTTTCTTAACTTAAAATAAGGAATTAACTTCAGATGGGGGCAAAAGTGGAGATAATGAAACAACACCATTAAGATATAATGATACTATTTGTGGATGATCATATGCATAAGCAATCAATTTCTTACCGTCTTCAGCTGTTTTAAAATATAAATAAGCAACTTAAGTCGGAGGTCTATTACCTAATACATTAATTATAAGTTATACTATTGGGTGGTTATTTGGATTAAATTAATTTGATATCTTCGACAGGAACTAAAATATGTATAGCTTTCTTTAAATCTTCTTCAGTAATATCAGCTCTTAGATTTTTGGTAAACAAGTTGGCTTCAATATCTTTATCTACATTATTAACAACCCATTCAATATGAATTTATTGATCATTAAATAATTTATTTGATTTAACTGCTGCTTTTGCACTGTCCTAATCTACAAATTTTACAAATGCAAAAAATGTTCCATTTGTTGTGTTTCTATTCAAAACTAGTGACTCCACTGCTCCAAATGAAGATACAAACTTTTGTAAATCTGATTTTAATTAATCTGGTGTGATGTTTGGTAATACTTTAATATTACTTAAATACACTTGATCTCTATGTTATTTTTTAGATGTAAACCTAAACAATAAAATTGAAAGATACTTCTAAATTTTAAATCCTAATTTTGATTATTCAGCTATGCATCTATCTGCTGACTCCTTCTTCTCAAATTAAATATATGCCACGCCTACTTTATCAGATTTCTATAATTTGACACTTAGAATAGTTCCAAATTAGCTGAAAAGCTAACGAAGAGTAGATTGAGTCTCCTTCTTATCGATATTTTCAATAAAGACATTTGCTTCAAGATCCAACTGAGCTATATTTAAGTATTAACAAATATAGGGTTCTTCACCATTAATATTAATAGATTTTTAGAGAGCAGAAGTGACTTGGAATTAATATTTTCAATAAATTACCACTTTAATTTTCTTTATAGATGATGCAAACTCCTGAGCCTTACGAGATTATTTATTCAATTTGACCAAATTCTGAAAATATTTTCTTTAATTATTCAGTGGTTGTTTATTGCGGGTATTTTGAAACAAAAAGTGTACGTTCTGCAGGAATTGATGTAGTGTTCATAAAATAAAATCTTTTTTTTATTTATTTAATTTATTTTGTTATATCATGAAAATTACTTTTCTTTTTAAGTTACTTCATTCAAAACTATATCGTAGTTATCATTCCATCGTTAAGAACTAAACTCTTATTCAACTTTGCTCTAATTATATAACCATAAATATTTACTCGTTTTTGTTCGTTTATTAAAATCTATGATGGTTACAGAAAATGAGATTACTAATAAGATTGCCTTTATTAAACACTCGTATATTCAATTGGTTTTGATGAATAAGAACTATATTCATTCATTTTTGGTTGAATTGTATTATACTCAAAAGTCTTAGTCTATTAGGTTATAGATGGATAAATCATCTTAGAATCCTAAGCTATTTATTATGATTAAGTTGTTGTAACTATCTTCTGAGTAGATGTGTGTTCATTTTTTTGACTCAAATTTTGAATTTCATAGGTGTATTCTCTTTGCACTGATTGTCTTTCCTCTAATTAAGACTTAAATTATTCAATTAATATTTGCTATTCCTCATATCTCTTTTACAACCATTAATTATCAGAAGCCTAAACTAATAATCTATCAATTTCACTTCTCAATTCGACAATCTAATATATTTTTATATATTCTTACAGTCTTTTATAATCTCTTGATTTCTAATTTCAAGACTTCTGATTATTCATTATCTTAATATTCATTTAATGTTATTTAAATAGTTTCATAACTTTATTACAATGATACATATCTTTACTCAATTTGTTCATATCTTATCTTCCATTAATTAATTTCTTCATTTATCTAATATCTTTGCTTTTATTCCAGTTATTCATATTTCTCTCTCCATTGTTAAATCTATTATTTGAGAATTTCGTTATTGTCTATATTTACTTAAAAACTAGAGATTCTTTATTAATAAGTTATCATATCTGATCTATATTGATCTGACTCCAACTAAATTTATCTAATTCTATCTTCTTTTTATTGCAATAAATTTTCTAATTCTCTTACCCTAAATTAATAAACTTCATATTAAGATTGTTCTGATTTAATTTCTTCAATTCTTCTTTTCAATTAGAGTGTTAATTGTTATTCTTATTCATATTGCATTTTAAGATCAGATATTTACTTTTTTAGATAAGTTGCTTATTCATTATTTGATTCTAACTAATAAATCTTTCTTGTATATTATTCAATATCTGAATTAGCTCTTCTTAATTATTCTTTAAGTTATTCAATTTATATTAAATAGTTCTCACTATCTGATTTTCTTGTTTCAAATTAATATATTCTTGTTTAATATTACTCGATTTAAATTCTTGTAGACTCAATTTATTCTTGTAACATTGAACATTTACTAGTAATAGATTCTAATTGTTGAGTCTTTAATTTTAATAATCTTTCAGTTTCAGGATCCGCCTAGTAAATTATTTTTGTCTCATATTAAATTTCCTTCTAAACTATTTTACTTCTATCTTCTAATTAATAATATTGATTTTGTAATTGATTATATCTTTACTATAATTAATTATATTGTTCAATTTTAATTTGTAATTGCCTTTCTGTTTCAGGATCTGGTTGATAAATAGTTTTAGTTTCATAAACAGTAGTTTATTGCCTTTATTGTAATGATGTGTATTAATCTTGAACTAAAATATATCTTGCGTATAATTCCTCATATTGTTAGATTTTCTTTTGCAATAATTTCTCTGTTTCAGGATCAGGTTAATATATTACTTTCGTCTCATATTAAATTTCTTTCTATACAATCTTTGAAGTTTCTTATAAAGTATAAAATTATGACTAAAGCAGAGTATACTTTTATCTTAATTCTTATAATTATCTCTCAATTTCGGGATCAGGTTGATAGACTATCCTTGTTTCATATTAAATTTCTTTTTAGAATGTCTTAGTCTATTCAGAGATTGTGTAATATTAAGTTTATAAAAGTGTATATTTGCTTTATAATTCTTTGAGTTATCTTTCAGTTTCAGGATCAGGTTTATAAATGGTAGTAATTTCTGTTTTCTTATTCTATAATTGAGACTCCAAATTAGCTACTTTATAATTCAATCTATCATTGTCTTCTTTATAAAGTTCAATTTCTTATTTCGCATCATATAATTCTCTTTATAGTTAATCTAATTCACCTTCATCATTATTTCCTCCTCTTAATTCAATCTAATCCTAATCTTAATTTTCTTAAATCTATTTAATATTGGTTTCAAGCTATTAGATTTCATTATCTTTTTAATTTAATTTATTTTTTAAATCATTAATTTCTTTTAGATATTTTTCTGAATTATCAATCAATTTAGGTTTAGAAAGATCCTATATTTAGGGTAAAATTCATACTTATTATATTGCCATATACTGCCTCTTCCAAATTTCAATCTCTTAACTCTTGTCCACTAGAAACCTACTCATTTTATTCATTTCATCTAGTAGTTATTCAATCTTTGCATCTTATTGTTTTAACTATTTTCAAATATAATAAAATTAGTACTTTTTAATCCTTATTCAAGCAATCTGGACAATATTAAGGAACATATTATTAAGGGGGAGGAGGAGGAGGAGGTGGTACATACTTACTTGGTTATGCAGATTAATTATGCTTTCTCACTTTAACTATAAATTTATGTGTCATATTGGCTCCTTCTGGAAGTGTAGAGAGACCATGCAATATCTCACCGTTTTCTAATTTTCTCTAAATTTCACTTATTTCTTCAGGAGTTAGTTATTCAAGTTATTAGCTAACTGCTTATCTTTAACTGTTGGGTTGTTATTAGATTAAATCATTCATGAATTTCATCTAAGAATTTGAAAATTATTAGGGAGCAACAGTTGGTCTATAGGATTAACCTTAGGTTGTAGGGATTAACATTGCAGATCCAGGGCGAGGTACTGAATTTGATCTATCCATATTTTTAATTTATTTAATTAAAAAATGTAAAGGCAAGTTTATATCAGTCCTGAGAGAATGGTCGTTGAAAAATTAGAAAAGTATCCTGCTCCCTCTTCTGACCCCAATTTTGATCACTGTATTGTTGTTGATAAAATGATCAATAGCACGATTTCAAGAAATCGAGGCGGAATTCAAAACCTTAGATATTGATCAAAGTGGATGGCTTTCATTGGCTGAATTAGAATTGCATCTTAAAAGAAAAGGTTGTGATCAACCGTTGATATAAGAGATTTTCAATGAACTCAATACTAATCAAGATTAAAAGATATCAAAGGATGAATTTACTCACGGCTATCTAAACAAAGAATCAAATCTAAAAGAGGAAATTAAATAGATTGAAATTAAGATCAAAAAACTTAGAAACTAAGAAGTAGACATTAAATCTAAGTTCACTTAAGCTAATTGTTCTCAATTCATACTTACCTTACAATCAGGATGTCTAAGTTAATTATATAGATCTGAAGATGATGTAGTTAAGGCTGCCAAATAAATTGAAGTTATTATTCATTGCAATGAAGCTTAAGACGGCATTGAAAGAATCTCTAAACCTAGTTTGAATTGTGAGTTTCCTGTTTGGGGAGACCAATTCTATTATTCCCTTCCATAAGCTGTTCTTGAAACAACCACATCTATTGAATTAATTGAAATCCATCAATTAGATAAGCAATCTCTTGGCAAAGTCATTATCAAAAAACAACTAAATTCAGAATTCGAAAAATAAGAAAAAATAGTTTTTGAAAATATTGGAGAAATCATACTTTAAATACAATATATTAAAGATTGGGTAAAACTTATTATGTTAAATATATTAGAATGAATAAGTTACCTTTTAAGTTTCTTTTTACGAAAACTGCATTAACTAATATCTGGATGAAATTAAATAAATTAAGAGAAAATTATTCTTTATGAAGTAATTATATTCTAATAATGGATCTATTCATTATAAAAGTCTAAAAGTTAAAGATTCATAATAATAATCAATTAGATTATCATAGATTTAAGAATTAGCTTAAAATAATGTTCAATCCTAGTTTCCATAAATTCCTAAATACTTAACTCATTAGATGGTTTAAGAAGATTAAGTATCCGATTCACAGAAATTAAAACAATAACATAAATTATCAAATAGCAAAATATTTCAAGAGAATTAGTTGGTAATGAGTGAATAACATAAATCATTATATCATCCATAATTATAATAATCATTATAATAATATGTTATTCCTGCTTAGTAAGATCAAAACACAACTATAAATCATAATTAATTAAAAAAAGCTAATTCTATTCAAATTGATTATACAATTTAAAATAGCTTTATAGATGCGTTTAATATTTTTAATCATGGAGAAACAGAGCCTGAAGATTTGGGTGTAAATTTATCTTAAGTTTAGAGTGAAGAAAAGTTTAAGATTTTATTGACTTTAATAGGATTAATAACTTTAAATATAGCCTATTCTAGGTGTGACTATTTAGGTTTAATATTGTTCTTGTTAACAATTCCTTATTAATCAAAAAAATGGAATTCATAATAAGTGAATTTTTTTACAATAGGAATATTTATATCTATCATAATGGATATATATTGGTATTTATTTATTTTTTATTAAAAGGTTATATACATTTTCCAATTGTTTATCTGAATCTTATTAATGCAATAATTAATTTGGTTTCGTTCAAGCTATTTATTTCTTTTGTCTGTTAACAATATTTGGAAAACTCTACGCAATTTATAAAATACGTTCGTATTAATGATAATTTTATGAACTGTATATAATAAATGTTTATCAAATACTAGACTATTATTTATTTCCATGTAAAGTATAAATATTCATAAATTTATCGATATATTGTAGACTTTAATTTTATGTCAATAAAATTATCAATATTAAAGATAATAATCTTTGAAATGGATGTTTAAATACAATATTCTTAATCATCGATTAAACTGTTTCTCATTTAGGAAAGATTTTGTTTTCTTTTTAGTGAAGATTAGAAAGAATGTTTCCTTTGGATTATTTAGTTTTAAATGAAATTAATCTAGGAATTTATTCATTATTAATATTAATGGATTTTTTTGATATTAATCAAATCTTATCACCAGCAGCTTATCTTAATGCAAGCTATTCTCTAAGAGTTCTTAAAGCCTTATTTACTAAACCAATGGTATCAGAAACAACTTATCTATCAGCATCTCTATTCATTAATATAAAATTGAATTACCTTGCAGATCTAGCATCAGCATAATCTTTAGCGGCTTCTTCACATTGAGTCCATCTATCTGTTCTTCTTTCATGAAGTAATTCAAGTCTTTAATTGGTATTGTCTAAAGAGGCTTCAACTTATCTGATTATATCTGAAACACTTGCAAAATCAGATTCAGCATTAGCCAATTCTGATCCAGCAACAGTAAGAGCAATAACCAAGAATTTTCTTGTTTTGTTGTATGCTTCAACTCTCTTGTCTTCAGCAAATCTTTGTAAACTTAATGAATCACTAACTTCATTAATTAATCTATCGAAAAGATCGATAACTCTATAAAAAATAGTAAAATCATTATACTTTTATATTGTACTGTCATCGAATTTAGCTTTACTAGCAATTTAACTCAATAATTTCATAACTGGTACATATCTCAACATATGTTTAGAGTGTGACAATTTTCTTTATGATTCTTTAATGTGTTTCTAGAATAGTGAAATATGATCTTATGATATTTCCTTAGCTTATTAAGTTGCTTTCTTTTACACTAATGAAGATGTTGCTTCAACATTGGTTTTAATAATATTTCTTGCTTCAGTCAAGACTGCAATGGCAGTATTGTGATCAGCAGCAATTTCTTCAAATTCTTAGTGTTAAGCGGCTCTTTCAGCATCTAATTCATCGATTTCCTTTTGATATCCTTTAAAATTAGAATTCTATTTTTACCCTTAACTTCTGCTTTTTTTGCTGTGACTAATCCTGAGATGATTGCTCTTCTTGGATATAAATCACCTTCAAGTCTAGCTTCAAGAGAAATTCTCTCTGAATCTGTGTTAGCAATATCTTTGTCATAGGCTGAAATGTCGACATTGCATGAATCTTAGAATTCTCTATTTTCAACATCATCTTCTCTTTATTCTTATTAATATCTATCTTCTAAATCTGATAGGGTATTTAATAGTCTATCTAAAGGATCTCCTGTTTCCAATTACAAGTAGATTGTATCAAATAATGTTCTTCCAAATGGTGTTGCGTCAATTTTATGAATTAATTGAATATATTCTGTCTCTGTTGTTGCTAATGCTGTGCATGCAAGAACTAATAATAATATTGATTTCATTAAATTAAATATTATTCCCTTATTCTCATATTCATCATTCATTAATTAGCCGTTTTGAATTTTTATTGAACATTATCTTAAAAAAAAGAATTTTCATTTATTTATTTAATAATACTCATCTATTCAAGAATTTAATTAATATCCCTACACTTTTTAATTTATTTTTACCTCCATAAGTAAAATTCTAAAAAACTTATTCAATAATTAACTATTTTTTTAATAAATTGTCTAACAAATAATATTACATCTAATTTTATTCTTAATTAATAAAAAATCTATATTATTCATAAAATTTTAAAGATTAGGCATCTTTAGTAAAACCTAAAATTATTTAACAAATTCTCGTCAAAAAATTCTAAAGAAGGCCAATTAAATTCTAATACATTATTTTTAATTGAAAATTTAATTTTTTAAGATGTAGCAATCACCATAAGAATTATACCTTAAATATTTACAAATATATACTTAAGAGTAAGAAAATATAAGTGAAAATTTAACTAATTTGATAAAATTAGGAGATATAGATTTAAAAGAGCATAATTAATAGATTTTAGAAATTCTCAATTTAGAATTTAAACCGCAAAAGCTATTTAATACAGCATAGTTGAGGATTTCTAATGAAGTTAAAGAATTTTATTCGAAAAGGTTAGAGCATATCAAAGTATACAAATTAAAAGCAGGTGATCAAATTCTAAATCATCTTTTAATTATTATGATCAAAGGTAATTAAGGGACACCTTATGAAGGAGGGAATTATAGTTTTATTTTGTAATTCCCAGAGAATTTTCCTTATTCTCCTCCTCTGTTTAGGTCATTAATACCACTTAAACATCCACATATTTATCCTAATATGAGATTATGTACACCAACAATTAATGAATAATATGCGATCCAATAATATAGTCTTTTAGAATTAGTTCAAACTTGGCATGCAATTTTACATAGAAAACCAAATCTTCATTCATTAGCAAATACTGAAGTAAATGAACAATATAATGATGAATTCATAAAACTTTAAGCTTAATTTCATTCAGATTAGAATCCAATAATAAAATTATTTTAAACTTAAAACATTGAAGAAGATGAAAATGAACTTTAAGAACTTTATATGAGTATCTGACATTTAAATTAGAAATATTATTAATAGTTTAATCGTTATATACATCCATTGCTCTATTCCATTTGCAATTTTTAATCATTTATCAAATTTCTATGTTATCTAAAATATTTCTATTTGAATTCAGATTTTATTAAATAATTAATTGTATTCGTTTTTAGAAAAACATTATTTAAATAAAATAATGAAGCACATTCTTGTATTAGCTTTGATTGCTATGACATATGCTACGACCTTCACAGAGATGACTGAAAGGCTTTCTTAATATGGAGATCATCCTTTTGGAAAGTCTATGGTCAATTTGGTAACAGTAAACATGAAAACTGGTGGATCACTAAATGAGTTGAAATAACTCTTATAATAAATAAAAGATGAACTAATTGCTCTTACTTAATTATAAGATTAAGAAAACGCTACTTTCACTCGTAGAAGTCAAGTTGATTTGGCTAAACTATAAGCTACTCTAGAATAAGCATAAAATGATTTGGATAATTAAAGATAAGAATAATCAAGTTTAAATAGCGAATTAGCTACCTTATAAACAAGAGTTAAAGAGGGTAGATTTTATAATTATTATTTGCAGATTAAGCTGCTTTAGATAGAAACAGTAGAGGAAGTGGGGACGCTTAATCTAGACTTGATGCTGAAAATGCTGATTTTGCTACCAAATTTTCTGATTATAATGAAGCTATATTAGCATGTAAAGAAGCCTAAAGATTATTATTAAATTTAAGAGGTGAAGGAGCATCTTTAATTTAACTTACGTATATATATTTAATATTTATATATTTTAGTTAAGATACTAAGAGTAACCTTATCTAAACTAAAGAAAACTTTTAAAAAATTAAAGAAATATTGGAAGCTCATACCAAAAAGAGTTCCTTAACTTTATTTTAACCAATAATTGAAGGATTAGCAGAAATGACAACTAAAGTTAATCCAGAAACTTTAAATAATGTTCTTAGTTTGGTTGCTCGTTTAATTACAGCTCTTTAAGAAGGTTAAGATTAATTAGAGTCCAATCATAAAACATAAGTAAAATATCTAATCTATTTATTAAAAAAGGTTGAAAATTTAACAAGATTGGGCGATGATTTAAGAAATGAAAAATAAACATTATAAGTGTCTTTAGCCACTGCCAACAACAGACTAAAAGAAATTTAATCAAGATTGAACGAATTAGATGGATTGATAAATATATCAAATGCTTTAGTTGAAGTTACACAATTAAACATTCAAGATGCAATTAAGATCAATGAATTAGAAGATGCAGAATACAGTAATTAAAAAGTTAGCAGGTATTAAATATTGTATTATACTTATAGATAAACTGAAATCGATATAGTTGATAGATTAATTGAATACATCAATTAAAAATTATCTGAATGATTAATTACAATTATATCAAAAATATCAAATATCATTGTATTTTATATTTAATCAAAAGAAAAGTCTTTTCGAAAAATGATCAATCAAGATAATCTTTCAATATTGTTACAAGATAACAACTTTTAACCAGGTCCTTTTATAGGTAGATGCACTGGTGAAACTGAAAAATCATCATCTTCGTCATCTAAATCAGATTCTTCATAAAACCTTTGTAAGATATCTTCCCATCTAAGCATTCCTAAATTTTACTCTTTTAATTTCCTATATACTTATGTTATATCAGTATTGGATAATGATATATCAATGTTTAACAAAATCTTTTAAAATGTATTTAGACTAATATCCTAATTATAAGAAACTTCAAACTAAAGGATTATAGTAAGAAATATTACCCCTTTACATAACTATGTAACTGAAATCTAATTTAATCTGATTTGAATAATTAAAGAATCCAACAGATTTTCAATTCTAGATTGTTCTTATTAATTTAAAAGTGGCAAAAATGTATCTTATACTTGAACTTATGATTAGATTATCTATGAAATTTAAGATTAATTTTTTACATCATTCTAACTGAACCATAACAGCAAACATTCAATCGGTATGGAATTTTCATTATGATGATTTAATTTATCAAATACTAATTCTGTGTCTTCTTGTGTAAATTATTAATCTATAGACTATAAAAATAGTTTAAGATCACTAATTTATAATAGTTTTTGCGACGTAATATTTTAAATTAATTAATTTATGTTAAATTATTTTGTTTTAAGTATATTTCTAATTTTTGTTATTACATGTTGAGAAGTACGATCTTATTTTTTAAATGGATGTTATCTGAATAAATTATGATTATAGATGTCTATCCAATCTATTCTTTCTTCTTCTTTTATTTATAAACATTGTTTAATAAATGATTTGCTGGTGTCACTAACAAATGGAGTCGATGGAAAATGAAGAGGCAATTTATATATATTTTTCAATAATTTAGAAGCTGTTTCATGAAACCAAGGTGCTAACAAATATAAATAAATTACTTGAACCATATAAACATTCATAATATAAAATACCTATCGACCATATATCACATTTATTTGTATAATTACTATTTAATTACACTTACGGACTCATATATAAAGGTGTTCCGACACGGGAATTTAACATTATATCTCTCTGTAACTGTGTTGCCAATCCAAAATCTCCAAGTTTAAATATTCCGTTGCAATTCAATATGTTTGCTGGCTTTATATCTCTATGTACAATCCCATTATTTAATAATATTTAATATCCAGAAAGAATATCATGTAGAATTTTTATGGCTTCCTATTCTTCAAGTTATTATTGTTTCAAAATCCTTTTCAAATCCCCTTATTTACAAAGCTCTTAAACCATATAATAGCTTGACTGACTTTCAAAAACATCCAGCAATCTTACTATATTTTTTGAACGAAGTTTCTTCAAAATTTTCATTTCATTTATTAAAGCCTTCTATGAATATGATTCCCTTAAATTAAACTTAAATGATACTCCAACAACTTTTCCTTTTTTACAATTTTTATCGCTACTTCCTTCTATGTTAATTGATCAATTCCTCTATAAACACATCCAAAACTGCCTTTTCCTATAACATGGCCTGTATTATAGAAATAATTTTCGATTCGCTTATCCAAATACATTTGCAGATTTTACAATTTAATATATTTGAGCAAAAAAAGTCAAATTGATTTAAGGAGAAGCAAAACGCATAAAATTTGCATTTCTTAAAAATTTTATATATGATGGCCTTTTACACAATAAGTGTATAATGGTCTAAAATACAAATGTTATATAATTATTTTATTGATTGATTTCAAGTAAAACAGTGAGCCTATAATGACGATGACAATACTTATATCAAAAATTTAATAATTAATACAATTTTTAATATATAAAATATCAGGTCAAGAATCCTTAATTTTTTTGAGGTCGTTTGTTTGATAATTTTCAAAATTTTTCTTAAATTTTATTAAACTTATTAGTATTTGTTCTGTATGAATAAAAAAAATATCATAAATATAATTACAAATTATTTTATCAATTAATATTGCAATCCATAATTATTTTTTTCAAATTAATCATTTTCCTCATTAGAGTTTTTATTTCAATTATCTTAAGAATAATTTAATCTCACATAACTGATTTAATTTATAATTATACTGATATTTTAATGTTTTTGGATTTTCCAATAATCAATTTGAAAATAAACTATCTAAAGTTAAAATAATCTTTAAATTGCAATTTAATTATTTATAAGAATGAGAATATATTTTTATATGTAAATATTTATTGAATTAAACTAAAGTTTAAATGATTTGTTTATTATAAATATTATTTGTACTTTAATTCTATTGAATTCAAAAAATAACAACATTTTAAATTTATTTGTTAATCAAAAATTATTATGATGTTATCAAAACCAAAGATATCATTTAATCAGAAATGAAATTTGAAATTTAGAATAAAAAATTTTTGAAAAATAGTGTAAAATTTAAAAAAAAATAAAATCTAAAATGAATTAACTAGTGGAGACATTCAGAGAAATGAGAGTGAATTTTAATAGAAATATATACAATTTTCTATTATTGACCAATAATTATATTCATAATTAAAAATTTATATAAAAAATAAAAATTTTCAGAATGAATATTGATGATTTGATAATTCCAGACCCGATTCGTAAAGTAATAAAGACGAATCCAGTCTAAAATAATGAACCTGATATGGAAGAAACAAAAGATGGTGGAGATACTTAAACTTCTGTATCTGAAGAGGAAGTGAGTGAATAATAATAAAGTATAATCCATGATTCATTGGAATCATTTTCAATTCCTAGTTCAATTCTGTTAACAAACTACAATTCATTTAGATAGCGAAATAGATTATTAAGGAGCAGTTCAAGTTCAGGTTCATCCAGCTCAAGTTCAAGTTCGAGTTCAAGTTCAAGTTCAAGTTCGACATCTGAGAGTGAGGAGGATGAAGAAAGGAAGGAAAGTTTGTCTATCTCAATTTCTGAATGATATATAAATTATTTTATCAGCTTTTATCATGCAACAATAGATTCATTATGGTATGTGTAATTGGTAGTGATTTCCAACAAAATAAATGCAAAAGGATATTAGAGTTTGTTAATGTATATGGATGATGCTTGGATATACAATTTTCATTTCAGAAATAGAAAATTGAATTAGCTATTATTAGGAATAGAATATAAATAGTATAATTACAACCCTTATGATATAATCAGGTAGTGTAACATGATAACGAAATATTATAAGATAAGATTTATATTAATTTAAACATCAGATGATTTAGAATGGATTCGATTTAAAATCATCGAAATAATTAATAGTGAAAATTGCATAATAATTTTGGCTCTGACCAATATTTGAGCAGCACCCTGTTTTTAATTTTTTAATTTTTAATTTATGAAAAGAGGAGCAGCTGTTTCATAAATAATCGTGATTAATAAGATATAAATATTATTGAATAAGATATTTGTATATAACAATTTAGCAGAGAGTTAAGGAGAAGGAATTTGTCCGAATATTTTTATAAGGTAAAATATTTAAAAAAATAGATTAGGTAGTAGGATATAATTGAGAATTTAGTTATTCTATAAAGAATGGGAGTAAATGATGAATTTTTTGTTATGGGATTGTTTTTAGTTGATCGGTTAACAACAAAGAATAAGTTCTACCTTAACCGAAGGAATATTTACAAGTAACTAGTAATATTTATATTTGGTAAGCCTTCTAATGACAGCAATAATACTGAGTCTTAAGATGTATGATGATAACCAAATAGTTTAAGATATTTATCCAATCGTTTTTGAGACCAATAGATAGATTCTCAATAAGATGGAGAAAAAGTTCTTGAAACTTATATAATACTAACTCTTTGTTAAAACTGAAGAGTTTTTTAACTACAGAACAAGGTTACTAAGATTAAAAGAATGATGGTTTAAAAACAAACATAACAACACAATTAATAAACATAAATTATAATAATTCATTTAATATATTCACTTAATTTTTCTTAATTTTTAATACGAATTTCCAATACTTTAAGATAACTTTCCATATTTTATGTTCCTCTACTTATTGCTTTTATATGTTCTGTATGAGCCTCAATCAATCCTTCAAATTCAACATATTTCATATCTAATTTATTCATTTAATTAATAATAAGATCAACTTCTTGATCTAATGCCACTAATTAATTGATTGTCTCTTTTTATTAATCGTTTAAAGCTTTTTCAAAGACAGTTACAATTTCTTCAGGGTTCTTATCTAGATTAATTATATAAACAATAAAGTAAACTTGCAATATTGAATTATTATTCTAATGATTAAAGTGTTTCAGGGTTCATTAATGTAATATTTATATAATTATCGTTTTTTAATTAGATGATAAAATAAGTTTTATGGATGTGTTTGCTATTATCATGTATAGCTGTAGAGGATGGTCGATACTTTGAATATATGGAGGTAATTATTTATACAAAATATAAATTAGATTGACAAAGATGATTTTGGTAAGACTTTGATTGACACTTTGGAAATTAATATATAAGGAGGATAATCATTAGAAAAAGTTGTTGATTTAATGCGTGATTTGGAAGGGTAAATTGACAATGAATAAAAGGATGATGACAATTCAAATCAATAGTTTTAAAAGAAATGCGATGAAGTATAAACAAAAATTAAAATTAGGATTTAACTAACTAAGAGAGTGAGATTAATTAGACATAATTAGCTATAGTTGAGAAGTAAGGGAAATTGGATGAATTAAAGAATGCTTAATAAAGAAAAAAACAAATTGCTAATGCTAAAGATTAATGGTTAAAACAAATTTAAGAATTACTATCTTAAAAATAAACAATAAGAAATCAAGAATAAGATAGATATGAATAAGAGATGAATGAAAATTCTTATGTTATTTCTGTGATTTCAGAAGTAAAAAAGAAGTTTACTTTAAATGGTATAAATTTGATATAGATTGACAATCATGAGGCATTAATGGATGATTTAGAGAATGCTGTAGATGAGAGTAGAAATTTCAGATAAAATACTAGATATTAAGAAGTCTTTGGTTTATTTGTTTAAGTAGCAGCTAAAGTTAAAAATGAGGGTGCAGATAAATTGAAATCTTTGTGTGATGAATTATTAATTAATGTTTCAGATAACATGTCTTTAATAAGAAAGTAAGAAGATAAAAGAAAGGAAATATTTGAAAAAGAAATTTAATCTTTATAAAAGGATTTACAGTAAGTTTAGAGTGATAAATCCATGATTGATGCAGGATTAGAATAATTAGATAATTAAATTTCAATGGGATAAAATGATTTGACAGACTATAATGCTAGAATTGATAGTAAGAAATAAACAAAGGAAGATAGAAGAAAAGAATGTTCTTAAGCTGTCTATGAATATAAATAAAGCAGAGAATCAAATGATAGAAAGAGACAATTAGTTTCTTAAGTTATAGGATTATTTAGCGCAAATCAAAGAGAATTTAAGGAATATTTAAGAATTAGAAATGATTGAAATTTAATGTCTAAAATATTTTGATAATATAATTAACTACTAATTTGGAGTGATCGTCGTTACTCATATATTTTATTGTTATATAAATATTATAAAAATTTTTCTTAGCTTAATAAAAGATGATCAGTAAGTAATTTATTGCAATAAGAATAAATTGATTTTTGTAACGACTCGGAAATTACAATTTTAAGCATTAAATTACAGTAGTTACTAAAAGTAAGTATTAAATTTCTAGTATAAATATTTAATAAATCATTGAGATTCTATTTATTTATGTATCTATAATTTGAATACGATAAATAATTTTTAATATTTTCTTAGAATAATTTTATTTACTTAGATCTTTAATTATAATTTAAGGGTTCTATTTTTAGGAGATAAAAACTATATTCATAAGGATGATACGAAACTTTAATAATCCTAGATGATTTATCAAATTAATAGAGAATTTCTTAGTAAATTAATGATTTATTTCTTAGAATTTCTTTGAATTTAGTGAGAAAATTAAATATTTGTTATTGACTATATAATATCAATTAAGTATGATGAGTTATTTAAATTAATTACATGTGCATATTTTGTATTATGATTTCTAATAATGATGGAATAATTCATTTCAATATTCACAATTAATAATTTTTCTATTTTTTTATCTAAGATGTTTATAAACTATACAAACTTTTTGCTAATAGGGTTATGCTCAAAAGATCTAATTTATTGCATACTTAATCAATCTAGAATTCCTACAATCATTTATTTGATTGTTTTAACTATTATAATAAGTAAGTAATCTCATCATTATTCAAGTTTAGCAGATACTGAAGATCAAATTTCGAATATCTCACTCTGAAATCATCTTCTCATTTATTTACAGCACAATTTCAATAACTTTATTTGGAACTTCAACTGTTTGGCAAGCTTATTATATTATGAACCTATTTTAATAAGTCAATTACTATTTTTTAGCCTTTTTTTGCATAATAATATACTAAATAGTGCTAGAAGTAATTAAATATGAATTTATTGTATCGAAAGCTTTTGGATTTTAAATTTCCTCCGCTTCTATAATTATTTTGTATCAGTTTTATTGTTATGTCAGATAAAGTGATATATCATCGATTGCAGAGTAAGTCATTATTAAGTAGCTGTTAAGAAATAGCTATATCAAAGTTTTCAATAAAAATTTGGAAGATTTAACACCAAATACACTTATGAGAAATGTTTAGAGTTCAACTGGATAAATCATATTTACAACAAGGAATAAATCAGAAAACTTTGAGTTAATTCCAAATTCAGTGAACAAAGATCTAAAAATTAAGAGTTTTTTAAATAGTGATATTCAACTAGAAGAATCTGACGACTCTGTAATTGATAGTCCTAATAAATACTAGAGTTATAGAGATTTGAAGGATTTTATTAATAGTTTTGTTGTGAACCAGCAAACCTAAACTCAAGAAAAATTAATAATTGCATCTGAAATTGATATGGACTCAGGGAAAAAATAAAAATTCAAAGTAATTATCAATACAGATATATAAAACTATTATATTATTGCTTTTATTAAAATAGACTCTGCAATTGTAAGAAAACAACATAATTCTATAGCTAAATTCAAAGCAAGATTAGCTAATAATTTTACACATAAATTAAAAACATCTTTAAATACAATATTAACCTGTTTGTCAAATGCTAAAAATGATAAAAATCTAGAAAAAACGGTCTTGCAATCTTATATTAAACAATCATATATCCATTCTAAAATTCAATTATATTAGGTTTAAGATTTACTTGATTATTTGAATACTGATTAAGATTAAATAGGGCTGTAAGTAGCAAAATTTAATCTATTATAATCTTTAAGCTAAATTTATGAATTTATTGAGTACTAATGTTAGGTTAAGAATATTAATGTTAAATTTAAGATAAACGGAGTTGATTGGAAATTATATGAAAAGTAATAAAATATAATATAATTAGCTAATTTTACCTTTATTCAGATTGTCAAAAATTTGAAAGGGTTTTATTCAATTTAATCAATAATTCATATCGATTTGCTCCTTTGAACGGTGAATTAACGATTGATTTAGTTTATGATTCTACAATTAATAGGTTACATGTATCAATTGATGATAATGGTGATGGAATACCTGAAGATTAGGTAAACTTGATAAATGCTCAAGCATAAATGCAAAATAAATTTAATATAACTAACAGATACATAACTTCAAAAAGTAAATCAAAATTTGGATTAACTTTGTAGATCACAAATAGATTGATATATATGTTAAGTGATTCGAATTGTTCATTATAAGTGAAAAAACATTAAGGAAAAGGAGGTTGTAGTTTTTAGTTCTTTATCATTATTAATTCGACATCAAAAGAAGGATCGTTGGATTAATTAAAATACTCTAATTATATTAAATAATCGAGATAATCCTCAATTAGATTACAAAATCAAATTAACCGTTCATCTAATTCTTCTTCTCAAAGATCAATATTTTCAAAGAATTAAATGGATGAATGTATAGAACCTATTGAAGAGGAACCTAAACCTGTTAAACCTCGTTTATCTAAAACCTATTAGAATCACGAATGCAAATAATATACTAATCCAGTAAAAAGGCCAACTTTATCAGGTATAAGAGATTTATAATTATCAAACATTATGGATCAAATAAATTAAAATGGAATTAATAATCATCAAGACAATCGCTACGTATTGATTGTTGATGATGAACCATTTAATCACAACACTTTAACTTTGATGCTTTAGAAATTAGGTCATAAATAATTCTTATATTCTTTTAATGGATAAGAATGTATTGATATGGTCTAACAGAAACATTCACTTATAAAAACAATATTTATGGATTTAGATATGCCAATAATGGGAGGATTGCAAGTATGTAAATTCATTCATTAGATAGGCTACTCAAATTTTAATTAAAATGATGACTGAAGGTAAAATAGATTATGTTCCTATAATTGGTTGTACTGCTCATGATGATTTTGAGACCTAAATTAAATGTTTAAAAGTTGGTATGGTACATGTAGTAACCAAACCAGTGTTTATTAAAAGTCTATAAGAAGCCTATCGATAAATCAAAGAGGAATATTAATAGTAAGAGCATCGTAGTCTTCAGATGTCAAACTCATTAGAGAAATATTGAAATTTAAATCTTTTACATTCTTTCTTATAATATTTAAAAAATTGACGAGAATATATATAATATTTTAATAAAATAATTTCAATACACAAGTAAAAAACAGTTTATAATTATCGAAAAAATAATTAATTAGTTCATGTATTTTTAATTTATTTCAATATTTGTGTTATAAATGTCATAAATAGGACATGACATTTTTATTGGATGCTTTAACTGCAATTTGATATTAGTCATAATTAGTGGAATCCTCTTCTTTTTTACCTTAAGTATAAATGATTTAAATAATATTTTTAGTTATCTATTTGAATATTATTAAATACAATAAAAACATTTACATTTCATAAGCACTTTAGTTTTGCTTCATCATTTATAGAGCCTACTTTTACGGTTCTGCTTAACTTTGGTCTTCATTTTAACTACTTAATGCAAATTTCAAGAAAAATTAACCGATGCAATTATTATGCTACTTTTTGACTCTCCTCATTTTTGTTATTGTATATAGTTTACAATATCATGGTTTATTACAATTAAGTATTGGTAGTGAAATATTCTAAAGTTTTTGCTATATCATATATTTCCTTTATTAAAACAGAAATCAAAATGAAAACTTAAGTATGATGGAGGAAATCATGCTGAATGAAATCAAAAAAAATTGTTTTATAAGAATTTTCGATAAAAATAAATAATTAATATTTACTTATCCGAAAACAGATGAAACATAAAAATTTAAACTTTTTGAAAATAATAAACAATTTATTTGTTAATTCAAAGTTTATATAGATCAAGAAATTAGTAATTCTCCATCAAATTAAAAGTCTTTCAGTCGTGCAAAAACCTTTTAAAATACAGAAGAGTTCATTTCTTATTTAGAAACATCTGATAATATTGATTGCTTAGGTTTCAATTGGTATTTGGCTATATTTATTGATCAATAAACAAAGAATAAAATAAAATATCGTGTAACTTAATCAAAATTAAATAATGAGTCTGTTGTACTATTTTTTATGAGAATCGATCCTACTATTTAAAAAAAATCATTGGAAAAATTCTTGTAAATGAAAAAAGATATTTCTAATATTTTTACACATAAATTAAAAACACCTTTAAATGCTGTTTTAGGGCATTTAACATAAGCATATTATGATAATAATGTGGACACTTAAATTTAAAATAATTATATAAAACCCGCTTATATAAATTCAAAGTTGTAATTATTTTAAATTTAAGACTTGTTAGAATATCTAAATTCTGATAAAGATAGTTACAGTTTATAGATTTGTAAAATAAATCTAAAAACTCTTTTGAATTCATTATAAGAGTTAATACAATAATAATGTACAATGAAGAATATTCATTTATAATTCACTATTAATGAAATGAGATACATCAAATTAGACAAGTAAATTATATACTGAATTAAAATAGTATCTGCATTTATTCAGACGTCCTTAAACTTGAAAGGACACTTTTCAACTTATTAAATTTATCATACCGAAATACTACTTAAAATGGCTTAATATCATTAAATATAACAATTGATAAAGATAATGAAGAGGCATCATTCATAATATCAGACACAGGATTAGAATTAACTTAAGAAGAAATAGATGATATAAACTAATGGATTATTTGTCATAATATATTTAAACTATCTAAAAAGAAACCGTAGTATTAATAGGAGATGCTAACGACTTTATCATTAACTAGTAGATTAGTAAAATCTTTAAATTAATTCAGTAATTAGTATTTAGAATTGTGTTAAATTTAAAACATTGGTATTGTATATAAGTTTAAGATTAATATCAATAGAGATAGATCAGCAGAGAACTCTTAAGAATAATATAGAATTGGTTACATTTTGAAACAAAGAAGTTTTAAGTAAATTCATACTCATCATTTTATTTCATAAAAATCGATATTTTCTGGTTAAGAATAAAGTATTCCAATTTTAGAAGATTCAATTGATGAACCTTTTGCAAATACTCCATTGGTTGTAAAAATGAGTGTACCTTCAAAAAATTGTTGGTTACAGAAAATAAAATAAGATCAACCGTATATATAGATTTAAATATTGGAAAATCAAACTCCAAAATCCATTCTTATTGTTGATGATGAACCATTTAATCATGATACATTAATTTTGATGTTAAAAACAATGGGATTTAATAGTTTTTTAAAAGCTTTTGATGGTTAATAAGCGATAAAAATTGCTTTAGAGAAGTAGAATGAAATTTAAGTTGTATTTATGGATCTTGATATGCCAATTATGGGTGGCATTGAAGCAACGAAATTTTTAGTTTAAGAGATGATTAAACTTAATTTATCATATTTCCCAATAATTGGTTGTACAGCACATGGTGATGCTGAATCTATTGATTAATGTATATAAGCTGGCATGCTTCATGTAGTGTTAAAACCGGTGTTTATAAAGACTTTAAAAGAAACTTTTAATTTAATTTAGGATGATCCTTAAAAGAAGTCTTACAATCGTGTTGGATCATTGCAATTTTGAATGAAACCATATAGTATGTTTTTAATATATAATTAATATAATCAAATAAAATGACTACCACTACTTTTTTATAATCCATATCTATCTGATATCATTCTACTTTGTAATTTTGATTCTCTTTAGTCTGTAAGTAACATAATTGATCCGGAACAATTAATAACATTCTTTTAATCTCTTGATTTAAAAAGATTATCAGGACTTTACATTTACATTACTGAATCGTCTTGTTGCAATTCTGTGAAATTTTTTTTTCTTTATAATGAAATAGATTCTTTGACTGTTCTAGCTACTTTTCTAAATTTAATAGTTGATGCTTTTATTTATTTTTAACAAAATATTTTCTTACAAATAGGCAATTTAATTAAGACAGGAAATTTAGTTCTTAAATAGCATTTGATTTTTTCAATTTATTCATCATTTTCGTATAAAATTTCTTATATAATCTTGCCAAAGATATAATACAAAAATGAGCAATTTGTTTCTAAAATAATAACATAAAATATGTAGATGTAATTCTTCATCACAGTTTATAACATCTAATATGAAGATGCTCCTAAAACAATACTTATTGCTAGAACTTTGGATCCAAAATCTTCCATTTGATTTAAATTCTTGGTTTTAAAAGGTTGACATGATTTTGTTAAAAATTAATATCCTTAAATTAAAAGATACACCATAGTAGCTTTTAATACAATATACTGATCAAACAAGGTAATTATTATAATAACTAAATTTTTCATTCCCAATCTTACTAACTCCCAAAAATACGCATCCTCATTAAATTCCGAGAATAAGTAACCCCATGTAG
The DNA here is from genome assembly GCA_000733375.1 of Paramecium sexaurelia. Lineage (NCBI taxonomy): Eukaryota > Ciliophora > Oligohymenophorea > Peniculida > Parameciidae > Paramecium > Paramecium sexaurelia. Next base: position 280,196 of record JPFM01000082.1, on the reverse strand, counting down.
GTTTGATTTAATTTAAACATTTACGATTATTATATAATTTTATAAACATCATTAATGGAATTACACAAGATAGTCCAAATAAAATAGGAAATGCCAACAAGGCTGAATAACTGAAATTCTTATCATATCTATATGAAACATCCCCTATCACCCAATAATATCCTGAAATTTCGCGAAATCCTAAAATTGATATCAGTACTCCGACCATACTTGGTTACATTGTAACAAATGTTTAAAATAAAATTATTGATGATACGCTTTGCTTATAATTCTATCTTCTTGCCAAAATAATAAAAACATAAATAAAAAATACGAAACATAAATAAAGAAGAGGTGCTAAAACAATCCATATTATTCTTGAATGCAGGATATCCATCTATAATGTCATCAAAAAACAATCTATTGAATTTTCGAGAGATTTTGTTTAGGAACCCACACTACTAATTGCTATGCTTACTAAGTTTGGAAATTTCAATTAGAAAGTTGTTAAAGTAGATATTATTTACAAATAATGAAATAACATTTTATACATTGAACTTGATTCTTATTATACAGAATATGCTTTCAAACCTCCACTTATTAATTTAGTTCTTAATAATTCTAACTTAAGATTTTCTAAAGAACTATTTACTGAAATTACCATTGAAATCAATGTCCATAAACCTACAATCAATAAAGACAAATAAGCAAGATTAGAATCTGAACATTAAAAGCAATTCATATTTGATTTAAAAAATGATCCTTATCCTCTAATATCATAGATATCACAAGTTTCACAAAGTGCCCCAAAACTTCCTTATATACATGAATCAGGTCCTGCAGCCCAACCACCCAAACACTTCTCAGGACTAATGATACATGAGTAGATTTCATCATTGTCATAATAAGGTCTCCAATAAGATGATTTTATTTCAATATTTGAAGGAGTTACACTTTCAATCATTTCTTAATCTCCCATTGAACACTTTACACTATTTTCTTTTAAAGAATATGTTTAAGAAATGCATTAAACACAAACTGATTTGGATAAGATTTCACCTCTTTAACATGGAAATGACGTTATATTAATAATTAAAGAATAATTATTATGAAACTCTAATATATGTTAATTATTGTTATCATAAATAGGAATCTTGATCGAATCACATTTTATTTCTATCTACAAATCTTCATTAATTAATATTCTTAGATTATCTAAATTGTAATCCTGAGTTGTCATATTAAATTAAACATTATCAATTGACAAATATTCAGTTTAAAAATTAAGATTGTTATCCGATTTTAATCTACTTTTGACACTACATGAAGTAGCAGTTAAATTATATTATCTTTCATTAAAAGCATTCAAAGGTATTAATCGAAATTTATAATTTAAATTATTGTAAACTTAGAAATTTGAAATATAATTTAATTAATTCCGTTTTCCATATTCAGTAAAGTTTTCTTGTAAATACTAATAACTTTATATTTCTACATTATTTGGTAACGTTATTTAATTAATTACTTCTTCAATCGAACAAGTAGCGTTCTAGTATTTTAATTAATTCTCGAATACTCTAAAAGTGTCTAGAGATAATGCTAATTTCGATGGTTATGATTAGATATTGCTAATTATACCATTTTCTTAATTATCTAATATTAGATTTCCTCTATTTGTTTAAATTGACAAAGGATTTGTTGAATAGATTCCGCCTCCAGATGCAGCAATATTTCCAATAATTTTTGAATTAGTTAATTCTAAAAACCCTTAATCTATATAGATAGCTCCACCATAAATGGCTGTGTTATTTTATAGTAATATTGAGTAACAAGAAATAGAAACACCTTAAGCTTTAATGCATCCCCCATTTATTCCTTGATTTTTAATAAACTATGTGTCTTTTATTATAATTTGACCAATATTAGTTCTTAAATCATCTGAATAAGTAAATAGTAGTCTATTTTAATTAAACTTTAGAATATTTAAGATTGATTCATTTCCTGTATTTTTTATAAATTTAGTTTATTAAATTACAACACGATTATTTGTTTCAATGTAAAATATATTACATTAAGAACATTAAATGTTGTAAAAAATAACAGAACTCATGTGTATTTCAGATTCTGTTTAGGCTATAGAAAATATATTATAAAATTAATAATCATACGAAATTGTGATGTTTTTATCACATTATTTAGTAAAACTAATAAATTAGGAAGATTAAATGTATGATTCACTAGTACATTCATACTTAACTTCATCTAATTATAATTCAGAATAAACACATATAATTTTTGTGTAATTCTAATATATACCTTGAAATAAACTATTCGAAATAATTATTGGGCCAAGAGATCGATCAAAATACATCAAAGGTCTTTTTTAAATAAGAAAATTAATAATATTGACACCATCTAAAAAGACAGAATAACTTTATTTAAATGTCATGAAACCATAACCAATAATATTTTATACCACTAAATTATTAATACTTATTTTTCCTTTTTAAGTTTCAAAAAGAACAGAGTCATAAGTGTCAAATGTAAATAAATAAATAAGGTCTTTCATTTAAATTAATTTAAAATAGTTTTCTTCTCCTGCTTTTGTATTATAAATATTACAATCTTATATTTGTAATGAATATTACTATAGCAAAAAATCATATATTTCTATAGAAAGTATAGATGATTTCAAAGAATGAGCATCAATAATGGAAACATTAGATAAAAGGATTGAAGATAAATCAGATAATGTAATCATTGCAAATCCACCCTTATCATAACTCCAACTATTTTGGATTGTACAATTAATGATTTAAAAGTCCAATTTAGAGCCTTTGCTGTCGATAATTAATGATCCTCCTTAGCTTTCAACTTAACCAATAATTGCATATCCATTTTTAAATTACGAATTGAAAATTTAACAAATCCCATTATTTAATGTTATAATATACATACATCCTCCTTTATATGCTTAATATGTTTCAAATTAACTATTATTGATTTTAATTTCTTCAGCATAAATTTGTGCTATTCCACCATAACTCTTTACTTTAAAATCATGTTCAAATTATTCTTAGTATAATAGATTTTAATATTTAGATGCCAGAACCTAATAAAATAATTTGTTTATAATATTGATTTCCATAAAATAACAATTTGATATAATCAATGTTTCACACTATATATACATATTTGAATTCAAAGAGCCAATAATTAAGTTTTATCTAAAAGTATTATTATAAAAATTAACAGATCCCTAAGGAACTTAGAAATATAAATTATTGGCTGACGTTCCATAAGTATTTAAGCCAATATATTCTTTGTAAATAGTATTTAAAAATTAAGAATTCGTAAAATCGATGTTAATAGAATTTTTAGATTCTATAACTATAAATGCCACTGTAATATTATTAGTAGATTTTATTATTAAGGAATCTTGAAATATCGAATTATTTATGTTGATTAAACATTGAAAATTCAATTTAGTACTACCTATCTTTATTACAGGTTGATTAAATGTAAATATATTAGTAAAATTTACCATTTGAAATTCTACTCTTTTTATATTTAATAAATTCATGATTGGATATTTAGAATCCAATAATTTTATACAATCTAAGCTTGATGATAATCCAGGAAGATAGTATTATTAATAAATTGTAACATTTTAAAAGTGAAAAAGATCTAAATTAGTTGCTTCAAAGATGGCACTAATTTAATTATCAATTTCTATTATACTATCCTCTAATCTAAAAGAACTTGATAATATTTCAAAGGCATAATTAACATCTGTATCTATTGGGAGCATTAACATTTCTAAATTTGTAATTAGCAATAAGGTTTTTGATTCTACATAAAGTAAATATGAATAATAATATGCCTAATTAAGAGAGAATTATGTATGATCTATGAAAATATCAGATACTTAAGTTTCTTAATTAACATAAACAAGATAGCTTTTTTAAGAGATATAATTTTGATCAAAAAGTGAATTGGCTATTTATAATTCCTATGACTTAATAATGGAGGAGGAATTCATCAATAAATTCATTATAGCTTTGAGATTATTAAATTGCATATTTAAACCGTTAAAGGCAAATGCCAGTTCAAAAAAGCTTTATTATATTATGAAATTATCAAATTTGGATTTCAAATTTATTTCGAATAATGTTGAATTTAAAATGTAACTTGATTCTACAGTTATTGTGTTTAAGATTAAATTTTGCACTTATAAGAATTAAAATAATGTAGAATTTTTTAAAATCAAATGTCTGAATCTAACATTTTATATAGCAACTTATTAAATAGTCTCTACTTTTAGAATAGAGTCAATATTTTAAAATTAGAAACCATCTAGAGTAAGATTAATCATGGAGAACTTTTGGAGACTATTGTATTAAAAATAAACAGAACTCTATCCGTATAAATTAATGTTTTAAAAACCTATAGTAATTTGATCTAAATTAAAATTTAACTTAATTTAAGTGTTTGAGAAATTAATATTTACATTTTCAATCCATAAAGAATGAAATTCATTAAAATATATATCTCCTAAAACATAAATAGTTGTACTTGATGAAAGCCCTAAGATATACAAGGATACATTTTTTAAAGCATAAACATTTGCTGAAAATTCCTAAGAAATAATTAAGTTTTTTGGAAAGGTGCATGTCTAAGTTGTAAGATAAATATTTAATATTTAAACATTTTATTCATTCAAGTAGTTGAATAAACCATTTGAATACAATGATTTGAAAATAAAAGAGAAATCTTATTCTTAATTATAATGGATATCAAAATCACTAGTAGTTTTATAATTTTTATCACAAATTAAATTTAATGAGATAGACATACTCTTTTAGCATTTTTCATTATCTACGCAATTACTAAACTAATAAATGTTTGAATCAAAAAGTGTGTTTTGAAATGCAGGCAATAGACATTAATTAGTAAATTGAGTGATTGTGACATTTGAGGCAGGAGCACAAAATTTGCATAAACTATGACATTAATAACATTCGTTATTGCTTAAACTAAGAATTAATCCATTGCTAGAATAAGAGCATTTGGAACAAACTTTAGAATTATTAATAACCAAACATTCTAAACAATCTGTTGGACATTTGTTAATACAAATATCATTATATACTTCTTATCCAACGGGACATGAAGTACAAATAATTTCAAAGTCATTCGGATTACTAGATTCTACATACGTAAGATAATCATGATTCACATTCTTGTTTACATAAAATTCATAAAATGGCCTAGTGTCTTTTTTCCAATTACTTTTATTTTTCTTTAATTATTATGAGCAGGATAAACAACCTGGAGGACATTATACACATGTTCCGATAATATGATCTGCATAAAATCCAGGAAAACAATTCAAACAAATCACTTTATTTAGATAATTTACGCATTCATAACAATTTTATATCTTCGTTTCACAACCTAATATAGAATTTGCTATTTCTCCACCAATTAAACAAAAAAAACTACCGTTATAGAATCCAAATTCTTAACATAAATTGGATGATTTGTAACATGTTGCTGATACATTTGAAAATGTTAATCCAGATGCACATCTTGCGCACATATTATACGTTGATCCATTTATTACGCCTGGTTAAAAGTATAAATCAAGTGTTGTTATGGGGTAATCAGGAAAATAAACAGAGGATATGCTATAAATACAATTTTTAATTTAAACAGGTTAACATTTCATAGCATCATATGAGATTTCAAATAAAGCAGGATCTGTACATTTTAAACATCTATTAATAAAAGACTATCGAAGTTCATCAAAACTAAATTCGCATATTGAACATTTAGTTCCACATGCATAACATGCACCTTTAAATAATGCAAAACCAGGCTAACAAGTTAAACAATTCTAAGTGGAATTACAATCTAAACAATTTATTGGACATTTTTAACATTTAGAACCATCAAATCCATAAAGTGAATTACATTTATTACAAGATTCTGAATTCGTGCATATTTAGCAATAATCGATACATTTTTCACATTTATTACCTGATATATAATACCCCTGTTTGCAACTGTAATATAATTGATTAAATTCAATGCAGGTAAGTTTAGTTATGTCATTACAATATTTTAGACATCCTATACATAATTCTAAATCTAAGAATTAGCTATTAATAAAAAATATTTCCTATTAAGTTTCATTTCTATTATATTTGATAAAAGTTGAATTTAAATCATATCTTTTGTAATCAAAAGTACAAACTGGATTTTAATACCAAGTTGATGAATTAAGTAAGCAATCTGCACAGTTTAATTAAAAGTCATTAATTAAACTTGGACAAGGCATGCATTTATTTTCAGTCAAAAATTCTCCATATTTACATTTAAATGTATTATTCTAAAAAGTCTCAGTGATTATAGGATATAATTCATTCATTCTATTACATCTCTTTACTAAATCTAAATCTACAAGTCCATAATCGCAAGCACAAATTCCATTTTTCAATATCCTATTAGAATTTTAAGGACAAGTGACACAGTTACTTTAAGTTGGCCCATTACAAGTCTAACATGAATAATGACACCTCATTTCATATTATATTTCATTTTCATAATTATAGGTTATTTCTAACTAGATTTTTCCTCCTAAATAAGTTTTATAAAAAAAACTATCTGCTCCAACATACAAATAAATATATTGATCATGAAATTATAAACCAGTTAATTACTAATAAATCTCTTAATCATCTGGAAATATTACTTTCATATAAGTGTTTTCGACCAAATATTAATAATAAATAAAATGCCATCTTTGAAATCTATCTCTATTGGTAGTATTTTATATTACAAACGTGCCTGAAGCTTTTGAAACAAAGGCTAAATTAGGATATGGATAATTATACGCTAAAACACTTACATTAAATAGATTATAATTAGTGGAAGTAGCATCCAATACATAACTCATTAATACTACTCTATCTCCAACATAAGTGTCATTTTTATAATTCTCATTTAATGTTAATCTCATCAATAAATATCTTTGTCTCTCTGCTACATTTTCATAGCTTATTTTCACCCAACATCTTATTTAATATTTGTAACCCAACATTAAGAATTGACTAGAAAAAAATGTATCTCCAAATAATCTTATCCCATCAAAAACATCAAGAACAACTTTATTGTAAGTCAAGGGACTCTTAAGATTCTTTTGAAAAAATTATTCAAATTCATTATCATTTTTAAATGCTGGTCTTGTGAAAATTTCCACAGCACTGTATTTCCCATGAAAATAATCAAAGTTTAGTTTATCCAACTAAAAATTAAATTATATATTTTAATACTTTTCCATATTAATTTAAAAAAGGGACTATGTTACTAGTAGTCATTTAAACACTCCATAATTTACTACCTTTTATATATAATTTAGATCCACTTTCTAAACTCTCAAAATAAGCATATATCCACATTCCTTCAAAATTTGTTGGATCTTAAGTGAAATTAGTAATAGATGTTCCATATTCATTAATTGTTATATTCAAAGTCACTCCATTAAAAGCCAACCACATATATTATTATTAATATACTACGGTTGTATTAAAATCGTAGTTTGCCATTATACATTATCCTGTAAATGTTGATTTGTCATTTAATATAAAATTCCCTGATGCTTTGATGTTAGAAAATGGTAAATATTAAAACCAAAATCCACGATGCGTTGCCTATAAAATACACTGTTTAATTAAAAGAAATAAGACTAGCATATAATAAATTATTCAATTAAATTAATTTGTAATATAATTCACTTCATTCTCTTTGTCTGTAAATAGTTTTCTTTTCACATTTTTTATATCTGATTCGTTCACTCTATTAGATGCTCCTAGTAATTTTTAAGGTGCTTTTGGATTGTTCGACAATTTTGTTAATTTTTCAGGAGTTGACACATTTTTTACTTCATTATTTATGTTTGCACTCATATTATATAAAATTATTATTGAACTTATTCTTTAAAATTCTAGCTAATTATTTTAGTCAATAATTACATTACTATTATTATTCACTATAAAAATTAATTCTAAATATAATAATTACTAATTTTGTTGAATTTAAAAGTTTTTAATAATTCAATTTAAATTACACATTCACCAAACAGAATCTAAAACATCTATTAAACCATTAATATAGTAGTATTTAGAAATCATTAATTTGTAATCGGTTAATTTCATCTAAATAATTAATCCTAATCAAAATATTAATCCATTAACTAATTATTAATACATTTTTAAACGAACTCTTTATATAAATTGTTAAAACTAATTATGTATATTACGAAATCCTTCGTTATCTTAAGATAATCTAATTTGAATAAGTTAAATTGTTATTTTTTATTTTAATTACTTTAATATTATAATTAACAAGGCTACTGCTAACAAATTCTACATACATAATAATTACAATTACACTTATAAATTTCATTTTATAACATACTTACATTTTTTTATTTTTTATTAAACTTTCGATCATTAATTTAATAAGATTTCTTAAATTATTTTGAAATACTTATTTACAATCCAGAAAATAGTATCGCTCCAAAATATTCATAAGGTGGCCCATATTAGATCATAAATAAAAATAAACAATTTACAGATCCGTTTGAATTATTATTTGTAACTAATATTTTCTTAAGTATTAACTTTGTTGTGAAAATTCATGAATTCTCAATTTTACTTTAACTAAAAAGAATTTATAAGACTTAAAAATAATGATTACATTACATTTGCGATAAAACTTTGTTTTCATTTTGAAAAACAGTATTTTAAACTTGAATAATTTAAAACACTATTAACAATATTAGTCATCAAAAGATAATTGAACTATATTTCTAGTGATAAAGTTAACAGGAATATCATATAGATTTATTCAAATTATTAAATTTGAATTTTTAATATAAACCTTGATTGTTAAAAATGTTATCATTTTTAATAAAAATCTTTAATTTTTAGATAAATTGGCACAAATTTACATAAAGTTGATAATGGAAGCAATTTAGAATATTTTTTAATTATTGATATAAAAGAAACCTTTAATTTTTAACAATTATATAAAGTTAGATTTGTAATATTCCTAAAATGCTAAAGTATAGTAAGAATAGAACTTATAGTTATAAGTTATTATTTAGTATTTTATTAACTAGATTGATTAGAATGAGTGAAAAAAAAATAGAATAGCATAAAAATCATAGTTAATGATATTTAGAATAAGAATTTGTTATAGATCATTCTGTGTAAAAATTTAATAAACAGAATTTTCTTTTTGAAATAAATATTAATTTTTATAATTTATTTGATATTAAAATGGCAGAATTTAAGGAAGTACAAAATTAAGTAAAAATATAGGACAAATTGTTTCCTAAAACAAGAGATTCTGAAAGTTCAGTTGATAAATTATAAAAAAAAATATCAAAGTCAAAGTAATAAAATTTGATCTCTACATCGTAAAAAATCAAGGAAATGTTTAAAAAATAATAATATAATGAGATTATTAATTGGGCTGAGAAAGATACAACTATAAGACTTCATGATTATGATGAAATAAAAGTAAATTCATAAATGCTGAAACTTGGATAATACGCTTTAATAAAAAATACTAAGAATCCTTAAGAGGACTAAGTAGGCAAAATATAAAGGATAGCTGCAATAAAGGAAAATAAATCAAAAAAATTAATTTGTTTATGTAAAGTTAATTGGTATATATTTAAAATTGAAGAAAGGTTTTATCGTAAAAGTGAAATAATAAAATTTAAACCTTAAGATAAACAATGGATATCTAATAATGAAGTGTTTAGTACAACTTGTACTGATTATATTTTGGCATCCGCTATAATATCTCCTTGCCTCATAGTGACTTTAGAAGAATATGAAATATCTTCATAAGTTGAGAAAGGAGTATTTTTCAGTAGATTAGAGTGGTTACCAACAAAAAAGAAATTTAATGGGTTATCTAAACTATAAAATCATTGTACATGTAAATAACCTCAAAATCCTGATTAAATATATATTTAAGTATATTTTCATCTATAATTTTAGTGTGACAAATGTTCTAAATGGTATCATATTATATGTGTAGGATTGAAGAAAGGAGAATATGAAGAAAAAGATTATATTTGTGGAAGTTGTAGATGAAATTATAGTTATAATTATTATATTTAAAATATGGGAATCGATTCTTTATTAAAAGCTCTTAAATCAGTCACCAAACCTAGACATATATCTGAATACTAAAATAAGAAAATAGCTGTTGATACATACTGTTGGTAATGTTAATGCTAATAGCTTTAGGTTACATAAAGGGATATTTTTGTGTGCTTAAGAATTATCAGATGGCAGAGATACTAATGAACATATCAATTATTGTTTAAAGAAAGTTGAGTTGCTTAAAAAATATAATATTACTGTAGTTATGGTATTTGATGGAGCAAAATTACCAAGCAAAAAATCTACAGAAGAAGAGCGGGAAAAGTAATATAAATATATATATTAGAAAGAGGAATGATAATCTTTAAAAGCATTTAGAGTTCAAGCAACAAGGTGAGAAAGATAAAGCTTATCAAAAATTAGTTGAATCAATTGATGTTACTCCTTAAATGGCATCTAAATTATTAGAAGCTTTAAGGATAAGAAATATTGAATGCATAGTAGCTCCATATGAAGCAGATGCTTAATTAGCATATTTATCTCTAACAGAATATGTTGATGTAATTATTACAGAGGATTCTGATCTTATTGCATATGGAGCTAAAAAAGTACTTTATAAATTGGATAAATTTGGTTATGGTGAAGAAATAGATTATGATACTATTTAAACTTGCACTGAATACAATTTTTAGAATTGGCATCATTAAAAGTTTCTAACATTTTGTATTTTATCTGGTTGTGATTATTTGGGTTCAATAAATGGTATAGGGATTAAGAGGGCCTATCAAATAGTAGCCACTTCATAAAATTATAGATAAGCAATAGATAATCTTTAAAGGAAATAAAAGGTATCTGTTCCTTTTGATTATGTTGAATAATTTGAGAAAGCATATCTTACTTTTCTATTTTAGAGAGTATTTTGTCCAGTTTAAAGGAAAATGGTGACTGTTAATACATTTGATACTGATCTCTTATATCCATAGATGAAATCGCTTTTGGAAGGGAATCTTGATTTTTTAGGCAGTGTTTATGCAGATACATTAATTTAAGATATAGCTGATGGGAGAATATGTCCTTAAGATTTAAGGCCATATTCTTAATCATCGAAACATCTAAAGTTATAAAATTAAGACAGTAAGTAATAAAATGAAAATGATTAATTTGAAATACCAAAATATGGTAAAGAAAAAATTGTATAGGTTTTCAAATTTATAAAAAAATCATAAAGTACAAAAATAAATCCAGAAGAATCTTTTGAAAGGTCAGGAGAAACTAAGATTTCAAATTAATCTTAATTTGTATATTCAAAATCAACGGAGACAAACGAAAAATGCTAACCTGAAAATTAATAGAATTGTTAATAAAGTAATCTATTTTCAAGTTAATAAGAGACAATTAAATAAAAATAATTAATTAATAATAATATATTGGTTAATTAAAATAAAAAGAAGCCTACTAAAATTGTCATAAAAAATGAATAGAAAACAATAAATTAATATTTCTAACCTTCTTTTAAACCATTCAAACCACCTTCATCTATAATTTCCAAATAAGATTATGTTTCTTAAGAAATAAATATAATTGAAGAAGAATTACAGAAAATGGAATAACAAGTTATTTCATAAGTTGAAGAGGAATTTTAGCAATACAGTATCTCTGAAGAATTCTCAGATAATGTTTAAAAGCGATTCTATTACACTGATTTTGGTCTTTTCTTAAATCAAGAAATCTAATTTAAATAAATTGAGTTTTGAAATTGTTATTCATTAATGTTTACTTGGTTATTAATTTAAATATATATTTTATAAAATGTATTTTAAAAATAGATACGAAATAGACGGAAGCTAAATGATTGCTACAGGCAATTTTGGTACTTTATTTAAATGCCGAGATCTTCAGAATGTTTCATTAAAATTAGTAGCAAAAGTATGAGTAATTTTAAATTAGATTATGAGTGCAAATTAAGGTAATAATAATCAAATCTAGTAATCTATATTAAGAGAACCTTTGATTTTAACTTAGTTACAAATACACAAAAACCCACATATTGTAAAGTGCTATGATATAGATTAAAACAATGATAAGATAATAATTATTATGGAATATTGTGAATAAGGGGATTTGAGTAAAAAGATAAAAGCTATGAAAAATTAACAATAATTCTTTACAGCTAATGAAATTCTTGACTTTATCTATTAAATATCAGATGGCGCTAAGCTAATGGCCGATAATAATATATTTCATAGAGATATTAAACCGCAAAATATTCTCTTAGATATAGATTCTCAAAATAATATATAATTCAAAGTAATTAAAATTATATACTAGATTGCCGATTTTGGATCAGCAAGATTAGTATAAGGTTTGGGGCAGTAGAGCAACTTTACAAGACTAGGTACTCGTTTTTACTGCTCCCCAGAAATTATTAATAATCAAAATTTTTCAGCACTATCAGATATTTTTTCTTTTGGTATTGTCCTTTATGAACTTTGTTTTTTATAACTTCCTTATAATGATGAAAACGAATAATAAAAGTTCTTTTAAAATCTTTAATAATCAATGTTAAATATTAACTTGAACAAAATTAAAGGAAATCAAGTTTAACTTAATTTAATCGAATCCATTTTATAAAGAACTTTAGCATACAATTAATATGATAGAATGGATTGGAATTCTATATACCGTCAAATTATATCCAATAAAGAAGTTTAAATCCCTCAATAATAATTAGTATTAAATAATGTAAATCAAGAGTAGATATAGAAAATTGGCGGTAAGCATATTAGTTTATTGACTGAAAAAACATTATTGATAGATAATTTATTGCGCCAAATGAGAAAATGTTAAATATAGGGCGAATTAGAAGCTATAAATAAAGATAGTATCAATTTATATTTTACAATTCTTGTTTGTTATTAGCACATTATTTCTTAATCTTTACTTTCATTTTCAAATAATACATATAATAAATTAAGCAAAAATCTCAAAAATAATATTCCTCAAAATATATTTTAATAAATAATTGGTGTTTGCTAAATAAATCAATAGTAAATTACAAACTTTTGCGGAATGTGTAGTCCCGAAAATCTAAGACTTACAAAAAATATGGCTTAGTGTTATATCAACTAAAAGTAGAGTCAAAAGATTAAAGAAATTTTAGTTGCTTTCTCAACTTATGCTGATTAAAACTAAACTGAATCTTTGAATTATGAAGAATATTTAGATATTTCTAATGAAGTTTTTTATGATAAAATAGCTCCTCATCTATCTTAACATATTAAAAATTTAGTTACTAATTCTCCTGACTTTAATATGTAATGTGAAATTTAATATTTTGAATAGATTTTTAGCATTATAGAAATAATTTTCTGTTAGTGAAGTATATCATCCATAAAATGCTTGTAGCGATCCTAATAGTAATTAACCAGAAATGAAAACAAATTTTACAACAGAAGAGGCATTTGATTTTTTAATGAAAAATCTATGAATATAAATAATTAACAATTATAAATATTATAATAAGTAAGATTATTTAAGCCAAAAAAATAGTAATTATTCTATTTTTTTTGTTAAGTAGATTTAGAGAATTCTCTGTTTCAGAATAATATGAGAATATAGCATAATCTGAAATTTCAAATAATTTTCATTTATATATACAGATATACTTGATATAAAAATATAAATTAATCAAATATTTTTAACTTAGCTCTAAAACAAGAATTTTAATAGGTCAAATATGAATCTTGAAAAAGAATTTGAAGAATTTGAAGAATGCAGTATCTAACAGAAGAGATAGAAGTTTATATATATAATAATAGGATTATGATTTCTAATTTAATAATTTTTCAGTTATATTTTCTAAATTAATTGAGTTCATCTTCTATTTCCTGATCCTCTAAAAGTTAATAATAAATGTATTACATTAAGCATGATTATTTGAAAGTGAATGAGATTAATCATTTTCATCAATATCTTCATGCTTCATTTTCGATCCAAGTAAATCATTTTTTTGTTAAGGCTAAATGGTAATTTAATAAGCTACTTTTTATATTAGAGCATTTGTAACTTTAAATTTGCCATCAACTTCATAAATGGTTCCAGATTCCTCTGATTCAGCTAAAACTAGATTAAGAACATCTTCTTGAATTTCATTGCTATAAAATAAATTCAAGTTTTTGATCATTTGGCTTAGTTTAGCACTGTTTCCAAACGAGCAAATTACTTTGATCAAACAATCTACTAATTAATTAGGAAAATATAAGTCAGGAACATCTGGATAATATCCTTAATCTTAAAATTTATATTAAAATAAATACTATAAGGCTATCTAATTTTTTTTTTTAACATTATTATTACTATTATTCTTTTCTTGTTCTTTTCTCATAAAGCATATAAGGCGAAGATTTTCTCTCAATTATTCTCTCTTCAGATGGAGCTAATTTAATCTTTTTGATATTTTTTTGTATGGTTTATTAGTGATTATTTTGTTATGATTATTCTTCATATTAAAAAGGTAGACTTTAGTTTTTTTTTCCATTTTTAACTCTAGCCATTTAAATACTATTTAAATTATTTAAAATTATGAGGTAAATTTAAAATCGCAAAAACACACCTTTTTTATATATTTTAAAATTATATTCTAGATTTCAATTCTAAATATTTTATAATTTCAGATTATCTCTTAATTAATTATGGAAATAAATTAACTTAACTATTTTTTGAATGTTTTTAACAATAAATCTTTTAAAAATTTGACTTTATTAAATTTACATTCTTTTTAACACTTTGATTACATTTGTTGAAAATGCAACAAAATATAAAACACATCTTTAATTGAAAGGTGGAAAGATATCCAATTCTAATATGATATTAAATCGTTATGAATAAATAAAATTTATAACAAACAAATAATTTTACAAATGATTCTAAATAATCAGATAATTTTTAGATAATTTCATTACTATCATCTTACATTCAACTTTAGTTTTTTTATAATTTATTACTTGATAATTATAACTAAGGAAATAGAATGATATTTTAATTCAAATACTACTTTAATAAAAAATCATTCATTCATAATTGTTTAAGATATCTTCTGCTTATTGATTGTCGTATTCAATCTTCCAAAATAAATTATGATTAAATAAAGATGAAATAGTATGATCTTTATCTGTGACTTCCCTTATATTTTCTTATGTCACTTGTTAAGAATCCTAATTATTATTGTCCTAAAGCTCATCATATTAATTTTATTTCTTTGATTGTATAATATCTTCTATCCATCCCTAATCCTCATTCATATCCATTAAAATATTTTCTTCTGCTTCAAGCTCTCCCTCATCCTATTAGTTGTTATTCTCTGAATCTTCTTCATTTTTTTACATTGTCTGATATTAATCTTATTATTTATTTAAATTCTATTAAGAGCCATCAAGATTCTAAAAACATTATTATTTCATTTTATACTTTTAAAATCTGCATAATGTCAGATTCTTAATCATCAACAACTTCTGATCTAGCTTTAGGATTAACATTACACAAGAAGGGTTTCTCTTTTTGATTAATATTGCATAATCGATTTTTCACAAAATTAAACCATTATTAATCTATTTTTTAAATCTTAATTTACTGTCTTTATAATACTAAAGAATTAATTTATTTTATGATTTCTCAATTAAATAATTTGATAACGAGGTCAATAGAGCAATATATCCTTTTTTATCGTTCTCTTCTGTATGGTAACAAATAATAAATTCTATAAGTTACTCTGTTTCAAAAACCTAAATTAAAATATTTATTAAACTTTTTCTGTTAATCTTTCATCATTAAGATCTAAAATTGATTTAATGATCTTTTCAGTTATAATATGAATTTAATTATTTGATGAATATTGAATACAAATATTTTATAACGCTTGAATCAAACCACTATTTAATAGAGATTCAATAATAGAAATTTCATTTGTTCTAATAAATATTATTAAAGTTATACTAAATGAAAGTTTATATTAATTTTAACAACATAATTTTATGTAATCCAAATGGTTACACTTATTCTTAATTTGAATTTTTGAAATTAGCAGCACTATATCTTTTACTTAATAAATTTTAAGGCAATTCTGGCACTATATTTTCGAAAATTGAAAAGTCTCTCTCATTATTATGAATTACTTCATCATCGTCTTCCTTTTTTGATTCTTTAGATACCATTTCAACCAAATTAATAAGAATTTGTAAAGGTTAAGGCTTTTATGTTTTGATAGCAATATCAAATATTAATTCTGGTCTTCTAATTAAATCAATAAAGGGAACGATATCCGAATTATTATAATATAAACAACTTATATTCTTTGATGTTATTTCTATCAAAATATCACATATGTTTTCTACAATTTCTGAACAATAATATTTATTCTACATTAATGTAATAATTCTTTATAATAGTGCCTTTCTTTCATTAAGAAAGTTTTCTTCTGTGAATTCTTGTGTTGTATCGAGAATTATTAATTTCTCTATTACATCTGCGATGTGTTTACAATCAATATGCTTTAATAAATTAGATATAATTTATTTATTATTAATTATTTATGTCCATACCTAAAATTATTTGAATATTGTAATACATCAAATCCTCTTTTTTTAATAATTGCAAGGAATGCTTTTGAGAAATAACTTGCAGAAGTCATATTGAAAACATCTATCTCAAGAAAGCTAATTAATTGTTCATACAAACTAACTCGAATCATTTCTGCATCTGCTTCTATTCCTTCTTCTGGTCTTTCAAATAAAAAATCCAATAACTTCTAATTTTAACTCCCTAAAATTTCACTGCACAAAAATGGGTATCTTTATATAATTAAATTACGTTTTACTAAATTTATGTTTTTTTATCGATCAATTCATCATCAACAGAAATTATGTAATTAATCATTCTAGAATACATTTCAGGATGTTTAATGATGCTATAAAATTAATAGTTTAATGATATACTGATCAGCAAATTTGTTAGCTCCGATTCCTTTGATTTCTTATAAAATATTTTCTGTCTATAAAATTGATTCCAATTCACAACCAGGGTCACCTAACAATTAATCAAGTTATTATTGCTAAGGAAAGAAACGAGCGAAGCTAAAATATGAGAGTAGCAATACTTAAAAAACATAATAAATTAAAATATTATATATGGATAATAAAATCAAAATTCATTTTAATAAGCTTAATAGTTTATCATGGTGTTATTTAGCATGCGAAGGAGATTAGACCTATGAGTTTAATTATAAAATTGATGAAAATCTTCCTTATGATTATGAAAGACTAAACAATTCTATCAAAAATAATTAAATAAATTACAGCTTGAATTTTCTTTTGCATTAGCGCTATGACTTGTTTCAGCAAATAAATTTTTAAGTAATAAGTTTTCTTATAATATTTCTTATTGATTTTAAATCAAAATTTCATTATTTTATCTTAACTCTTCATTTTATTACTACAACATTTA
Organism: Paramecium sexaurelia; assembly: GCA_000733375.1. Taxonomy (NCBI): domain Eukaryota; phylum Ciliophora; class Oligohymenophorea; order Peniculida; family Parameciidae; genus Paramecium; species Paramecium sexaurelia. The sequence goes on along the minus strand of JPFM01000082.1, from coordinate 262,533 downwards.
ATTTATTTTGAATAGCTCTGTATAATCTTACTGCTATGTTTCTCTTGATAATAAAGATAATATTTAATTATTTTATACTAAAATCTTGTTTCTCAATTCAAGATCTGTATTTTATTTTGTTAAACATCTAGGACAGCCCATTTTCAAATTTTAAATTTGTCTTTTCTGTTACTATATAATTTATTGATAATGATTGCTATTCTCTATTTAATTTGATGTATTGATATTAGAGTTATAAGTTGTTAAAATATTTTCTTTCACATTTTCTTATTCATCATGATTGCTTTATCTGCTCAAAAGTTTTCTACTATATTTACGAGCATAAGAATTATTCTCCTTTTCATTTGTAGGTGATACATTTTTTCTAACTAATTTTTCTGTAGAATGTTTTTTATACATAGCAGTTAAATTTTAATATAATTATAGAATAATACTCTTTTAATGACTAATAAATCAATATTTTGATGAAATAAATAGATTAAAAATTCAAGAAACTTAATACAAATTAGCTTTTTAAAATAGTTATAGAAGTTGTTTCAAATCAAGATTATTTTACATAGATAAGTAATAATTATTATCTTATTAACTTTAACTAAGTCTTACTGTTTTTACATTTTAATTCCTCAGATAATTTTGATATTATTATAAATGAATTTTAAGTGATATACTCCTTTGAGGGAATTAAATGTCTTCAAAAAAAGAGCATTGCTCAGTCTTTCGAAAAGACAATTATTCTAATTTATTTTCTATATATTAAAATGAATAGATTAACTATTGAACCTAATTGCTCATACACTTTTAGACATATTTTGGTATCGATTTCTCTATTTTCTTATCTTGTGAAATCATATTTTTAGCATATTCCTTAACTGTATAAATTGGAATAAACAGAATATGAATCAATATAGAAATGCAGAAGCACACCATCATCAACAAAACAAGCTAGACAGAGATGCTTTAAAACAAGGTTTGCTTTAAACTTTCATATAATTTCTATTCAAATTTATAATAAAATTCCAAATATTCTTAACTACTTTATAAACTATAAAATTACTATTTATATTTACATTATTAATTTCATTTTATATTCAGGGATCTCTTGAATACCAATTATCATTTCTTACTTGTATATCGAATTTAATCGACATTTTAAAGCAGAACTATATTAATCAAACAAAGGGCAAGTAGAACTTCCATTTATTTTATTTATCTCTTCCCAATCCGTATAGTTAAATCCTGTAATTGTATCATTATAGATATATAAAGGTAATTCTTTTTCTGAGATTTTGTAAGGATGCATAATCATTATTCCTTCATTTGAAATCAAATACATTATTTAAAATCCAAATTTATTTTCTAAAGCTTACTGTATCATTTCATCTCCTAAAAACACTGTTCCCAATCCGCCAATCAAATTCTTTTATTCATCTACTATTGGCATAGCCATAGACAATCCAATTTTTTTATTTGTAAATACTAAATAATATTATTAACTATATATTTTACACATATATGGATTTGTAAATGTATAATTGTAAGAATTATAATCTTTTGTTTAATCGAAGTTCCTTTTTAATTCAATATACCAATCTCGTTCTTCCGGTTTATAACTATAAATTCCTTCTTGTCTATTCAAGCAAGGATATATGGATGTTGTTTTTTCATTTACAATATAAGAAAAAAAGAAATCTTAGTTGATTAATTTTCCTTGGTATAATAACCAACCATAAACTTGCACTTATTCTTACATTTTAATTCCTACTAATTCTTCTTTAGTTTTTGGTTGATTATAAGAACTTAAATTTGAATAACACATAAAGCAATATGAAATATCAAAGTTACCATATCCTTTAATTATTCTTAAAGGATCAGGAATTGGAGTTGTTCCACCATAACTCATCTAAAATTCTTCGTTTGTTGTAAAATTATCCTAAAGGATCACTTATTTCCTAGTATAATGATATAATCTATGAAACGATACTAATGTGTTGCCATCTAATTAATTATATTATTACTTAAATAGAAAACTTTATCAAAGTAGCTTCTATATAATTACATTACATTTGATTGAATCCTATTCGAATTTTCTTTATATAATTTATCTGAAGCATCAGAAAAGTATTTATTAAGTAGTGAAAAGTGAACAGCATTACATGCAAAAACATAGGCCATAATAATAAATGCTTAGACTGAAACTATTAAAATCAATTAATTTCTAAGCCTCATATTCTAAAAGCATCTAATTAACAATAATTTGGATTATTTCATTTAAGGAAATTATAGATAATCAAATATCATAAACATGAAATATTTAACATTTCAATTACATTATATTAAAAAACAATTAATAAAATAATTTCATAGTCTGTTGCAAGTCTTTTTTCTTATACAATTTAATAAAAGTTAAAAATTATCAACATTTAAATATTTTAGTAGAAAAGCCTTTCTTTTTGTAGTTATAAAATTGTTGTATATTTATAAATAAGAATAAATAGAGATATTTATATTTAATAAATATCTCTACTTAAATATAAATTAGATTGATGTATCTGATGTTAATATCAAGAAAATATGAAGAACATGAAAATCTCAATAAGTTGTCATGTTTAAACAGTTATTTATTAATAAAGTTGATGTAATAAAAAATGTAATCAATAATTTTTAATTTGAAAGTTAGTACATACTTTTCTTTCGAATTTAATTAGGAATCTCACTTTATAGATTTTTGTTGAAAGCAGCAATTAAAAAAATTAATAAAAAGTGAATTAAGAAAAAGTCAGTTAGAAATCAACAAATCAAGTACGTTATTTAAATTATTAGTCTAGTAACTTTCAAAATAATAACTTCTTCAATCAAATAGATAAAGTTTTGGTGTAGCAAATTAGCATATATATTATGAATATTAGGGAATCTAATACTTTATGGAATAGACAATTTTCCTATAGAAGTAAGTTTTTAAAAAAAACTTTGTATTTTCTTATAAATTTCTTTTGTTGGTACATACTAATTTTCAAAAAGGATCAGGTACTCTTAACGATTTTGAGATACCATTTTTAATACATTATTTGTTATTAAATTGTGACATAATCAAAAAATTCATTCAGTAGATCTATCTTCTTTTAAATATGATAACTCGAATTAATTTATCAGAAGCATTTTAGTTAGAAATGATGAGTTAAGAATAATAATATAGGACATTTCTTTATAAAAATATTTTACTGCTGAATTTTGTCCTAATTTTGCGACTAACAATATATAAGATTTTGTAAAGAGTTGCATAAATATTGTTGGCAAATCAATTCAAATGAATGTTTTCAATAAAGTAAATAATCTTATTAAAATCCTCTTCAGCCAATTTTATTTTTAACTATAAAATCAATATTTATTTTTAATATAGTATTGTATAAGTTAGATATATTTAGAGGTCCATTTAGGAATTTATTTTATTGAAGCTTTAGCTGGTATTCTACTAAACAAAGTGTCAAAAAATATTTATGATCTAAAAACGTATATTTATTAATAATTCAGAATGAATATTTTATAATTTTTTATTTGATATATTTAATTTTATTTTTAAATGTCTTTAATAATAACTCATAATAAATCTAATCTGCGAGGTCTATCCCACACAACTTTTCCATTTTGTTTAAAATATTAGACTCTATGACTTTTGACCTAACTATTAATAAAATCTGTAAATGGCACTTCCATTATACCCAAAAATCTATCTTCATAACCAACAATAAAATCTTCTTTATTAAACTTTGTATCCCAAAGTATTCTGTCAATCACTTGGAGAGTTGGCTTGAATTTCTTTTGATTATCCCTTTACTCCAACATTTCAGGGAAATAATTTTGCATAACTTTTTTATCAAAAATGGAACAAACAACAACGAGAAAATCTTTACTTAGATTAACATAATAATGTTTATATTCTCTTTTATCACTAAACAATAACTATTAAGATATACTTAGATTTGATAAAGATTCTTGAGATATCACTCCAATACTTAGATTATTACTACTATATTAATTATTCTGTTTCCTTTTAATCTTTTTAATCTTTAATATCTTTTTATTCTTATCTACTTTTCTTTCTTTTTTTACCTCCCTCATCTTATTATTATTATTATTATTATTATTATTATTATTATATATCTTTTTCTTTTTTAAGTTATTTCTATTAATTTTCTGTTAAATAGAGTTTTCCTGAATGAGTTAAGATAGCTACATTCTTCCATCCGCATTCAATTTAGATAATTTCATCATCTTCTTCTAAATGTGGTAAAGATACTTTTGAATATTAAACATTATTGGATAGAGGTGCAGCTAATTAACCATAGTCATTCTTTCCCCAACCAAATAATTAATAATCTTTAAATTAGAATTCCATGGCTCTAGTTATTTCAGTGCTTAATTTTATTTACAATTCAGCATTATTTAATCCAAGGGTATTTTTTTAAAAATCTAAATTTACAGCTTACTATGAAAATTCTAAGCCTGTATATTCATTGTACTTTACAATATTAACATAATCTGAGAATCCAATTTTATTGAGCCATACTTGTAATTCTTCATTTGTCCATTCCTTTATCGATTTAATTTTTTCTCTTCCAAGAGCAAGGAAGTAATTGAGACCACTGTAAATAGAAATAATAGATTTTTTATCAAAATAATTTTGATGTACAGTTTTAATAACTGGATCAATTACTTATTCATTTTTAGTATCTGATGAATAAACTTTTTGAGTTTTTGTTAGATAATAAATAGCACTACTACCCATAGCAATTTAAATAATAATCTAAAATTAGATGATATATTACTTCATTTTCAGGTAAAATAATTTGCTTGTATTTTTGTGCTTGGTCACAATTTTAAAAAGTAAGATCTTATAATTGATAAAGTATGGCTCTAGTTTAATCAGATGGTAATTATGGTATTTTTTATGGATTAGAAAATATAGCAGTAAGTTAATAATATGAAGTTTGGAAAAATTCCACATTTTTAGCTATTAAATATTCTTCTAGATTTTCAAACACAACAATTAAATCACCATTATCTTTTAAGTATATAAACTTTCCTTTACTGGCCGTTGAAAATTATTTTATTTAAAATCTTCAACTAATAAGCATTTAAATAAATTACTTAATTATAAAGTTTGGTTTATTATTGATAATATCTTAATATTCTTATGATAAGCATATGTACAATCGATTTTGAATAGTAAGGATACCAGTATAAGTTAATCCAATTTGAATTGATTAAACTGGCATTCCGAGAATGTGACGTCTTTTAAAAAGTTTTATGCTATCATCAAATGACCAAAAATAAGTTTCTCGTCCAAAAATGGTACGAAATATAATATTATATGGCAGAGTAGTATTTGGATTATTAAATCCTATATTAGCTAAGAGTGCTTTCAAAGCTAATTGTACATTTTCCTTCATTTGTTTTGAGACACTCTGGATATTAAGCAAATCTTTTATGGATAGAAAACTTGAAATGCCTCGAAATACATCAAACAATTGTAATTGAGATTGCTACATTTTAATTTAATTTATTCTTTAATAATAAAAATTTCGAAAATTAAATGCAAGAATTAAAACAAATAGCTTCTTTCGTATAAAAGTTATATGAAATACTTGAAGTAATTAAAAATTTGTTATTGTTGAGTCCGAATAAGCAGCGATAGGATGGAATAAAGAAGGAACGACATTTTATATTTTAGATTCATCATAATTGACAGAACAAGTTATGCCACAATATTTCAAACATCGTAACTATTAAAGTTTTCTAAGGTAATCAACCATTTATTTAATCATAGATAACTCAATATGTATGGATTTAAGAAATTGAAAAACAATTAGGGAAGAAGTGAATTCTAACATTCTTAATTCAGAAGAGGCCTTAAGTATTTTATTTATAATAAGTTTCATTAAGGAATAATTTATTTAAAATAAAGAGAAGAAACTAAGATGATATTAAATAAAGTTTAGAAACTTTAACCAAAGAATTCGAATCAGAATCCTATCTCAATGAACACGAAAAACTTCGAAAATAGCTTTTAGAACTACAATTAAATTAAAGATCTCTCTTAGAAGAGATAAGACGTTAAATGGAACGCAATCGAAATCTTTAAAAAGAGACTTAAGATATTACTGATGTATGTACTATCATCAATATAATAGAGAATAAATATGGTTAAAGGTTATTCAATTAGGAAGCTAGAAAAACTAATAATCATAATTTAAAAACTACCAGAAGATGCTCAAATCAGTAAGATGGCATAAATGAAAGAAAAAATCTTAAGAAAATTAGAACTTATTGAAGCATAGAATTTCTGTATGAAAGAATTGTCTCTTGAAAAATAGGATTCTTATTAGTATTAAGAACCCAATCTAACTGGATTGAAGAGTCCTGCTGGATATTCACCTAAAACTAAATGAAATCTAGTATATATTTATATATATTTTCCATAATGAATAATATATAGATATTTTTATTACGAAATTAGACATTAATACAAGACAACATTTAATTTATAAGTTTAAATCTTTAATTTACATTATTAAAATGAAAGGAGTAACTCTACGTCGATATCCAGATGAAAGTTTTCCCAAGAACATAGATTTCTTTGATTTGAAAGAGTTTCCAATTCCATCAAATCTAAAAGAAAATGATCTTCTTATCAAAGTTTGCTACGTCAGCATCGATCCTGTAATGAGAGTATGGTTTTCAGGAGCTAAGACTTATATTGATACTGTGCATCAAGGACAAGTTATTCCTGCATTTGGATGTGGAGTAGTTGCTGAATCTAAAAGCAAAAGATTCAACAAAGGAGATTTAGTATTGGGAGCATTAGATTGTGCGGATTATTGTGTTAGATCTGCTAATTCAATATTTAAATTACCTGCAGTAAAATCAAAACATGATCCAAACTTGCCACTCTTTTTATCTGTGTATATTTTAATTGTGATAATTTAGTTATGGTGTCACTGGTATTACAGCTCTAAAAGGATTACACTAAATACCTAAAGAAAACCTACCTACAAAAGATACTAAGAAGACTCTTGTGATATCTTCTGCTGCAGGATCAACTGGTTCATTTGCTCTATAAATAGGAAAATATTGGGGTTATAGAACTGTTGGTATCGTCAGTAGTAGAGATAAGAAGGATTTCGTCCTTTCTTTAGGAGCTGATGCTTGTGTATGTTATAATGATACATTGGATTCCAATGGAATTGTTGATACAAAGTATTTAGATTAATATATTGTTAATTAGTAAATTGACAAAATTGATTAAGTAAGCAGCTCCTGAGGGTATTGATGCGATGTATGATAATTCTGGGGAAGAAGTTTTAGATGCTGTTTTGCCAGCAATGAATAAAGGTGCATTCATTGTTTTATGCGGTGCCACAGCTACATATTATACTTGGAAAAATAGAGGAGGATTAAAAAATTTATCACACTTTATCACCAAGTAAATAAAAGCTGAAGGTATATTATATTTTGGTTAAAAAAATGCGATTATGGAATCTTTTAAAGAAATGAATGAGTTAGTCACAGGAAATCATATTTAGTAATATTTCCTGATTAATAATTATAGACATAAAGAGGAGTTTATAAATGGATTAGAGAATGTAACAATAGGGTTACAAAAAGTATTTATGGGTAAGAATTTAGGGAGAGTGATTGTCAAATTGGACAATGAGATTCCATTGCCAAAGTTTTGAGACTCATTATATAAATAACAAATTTAGAATATTGGAAAATTTCCAAAATAATAATTTTTATATAAAATAATTAAGAATGTTTTGGTCTTAAAGACCTGAGGTCTTTGACTAGACTCGTTAATTTGAAGGAAATTTTAAGTGTGAGAGAACATTGGAATAGTTGGAATAATATCCATCAAACTTTATCAAGACATCAAGGTAAGAGATAATTTATAGAGTTTTATAGATATAATATAGTAACTTTTTTGCCAAAATCATTATTATTGCAATTTACACGATATGCAAACATTTATTTCTTGTGTATAGCAGTAATACAGTGTATTCCAGTATTATCAACTTTAAATCCATTCAGTGCAATAGCTCCGTTAGTATTTGTGTTGGGATTATCAATGGGAAGAGAAGGTAAAGAATAATATGAGTTATCAAAGGTTGGGAAGATTACGGCAGACATGTATCAGATAATGAAGTGAATGCAACTGAATGCGTAATATTAAAGTCTCGAGAAATGAAAACGTATGAATTTAAATTAACATTCCTTAGATCATCATGGGCGGAACTAGCAGTAGGAGATTTTGTATTGGTGAAATAAGATGAAAGCTTTCCTGCTGATTTAATAATTTTGGGAAGCTCAATAGACAGCGGAGCATGTTATATAGAAACATCATCTTTGGATGGGGAAAAGAACTTGAAACCTAAAAGTGCTATTTTAGAGAGCCAACAACTTTATGGTGATAAAATTAATTATTCAGATAAAAAAGTATTAGTAGATGCAAAGAGTCCAACGTAGAATCTTTATGAGTTAGATGCTTCAATATATTTGAGTTTAAGAAGTGGTGAACAAAAGAAATTTTAGTTAACTGCTAAATAATTATTACTAAGAGGTGCTTTTCTTAGAAATACTGAATGGGTCATTGGATTAGTAGTTTATACAGGTTAAGACACTAAAATTATGAGGAATGCCGATGCTTCAAGGATTAAATCAAGTGAAATTGAAAGAATAATGAATATTTTGATTTTGGGAATTTTGGTAGTTTAGATCTCATTATCAATTATTACTGCTTCTTTTTCATCTGCTTGGTTACATAAAAATGGTAGTGATAGTTGGTACTTGGGTTACGATGATTTTTCACCTAATTTACTAAGCTTTTATGCATTTTTCAGTTATATTTTATTGTATAATACAATGATACCCATATCATTGATTGTCAGTTTAGAATTTGTAAAAGTGTTTTAAGCTTACTTTATAGAATAGGATGAAGAGATGTATGTCTAATCAAGAGACAAATATGCTAAAGTGTAAACTACTACTATCAATGAAGAACTTGGATAAATAGAGTATATTTTTTCTGATAAAACTGGTACTCTTACATGCAATCAAATGGAATTCAAGTATTGTATTATAGGAAATACTCTATATGGACAAGAATAATAACATACAAATATTCCTGTATAAAATCTCGATCTAAAAAGACAGTAAACAGCTAAAATACATCCAGCAAGCGAAGTCTTCCAACATTCTGTGTTTAATTTCCAAGATCTAGAATTAAGTGCCATTCTTAAAGGAGAAGGATCCTCTGGAGATTAACCTGTCAATCTTAAGATTGAGTCATTAGATGGAAAATCATAAATCTAATTATCAAGATAAAGAAACCTAATTGAAGAATATTTCTTCCTATTATCATCTGCTCATGAATGCATCATTCAATATGATAAAAATTAGAACTCAACTTATCAAGGACCATCTCCAGACGAAATCACACTAGTTGATGCAGCCGCTAGAATGGGTTTTTAATTCACCGGTGCCTCTGCTAGCGAATAGAATTTTAAAATCTTGGGAAAAGAAAAAAAAGTTAAATTATTAAAATCTTTTGAATTTGATTCAACACGTAAGAGAATGAGTGTTATTATTGATGATAATGGAGTCATCAAGCTATTTATCAAAGGAGCCGATAATATTATTAAGGGTAGATTATCTTAAAATTAAATATTTCTTGATCAAATTGTTAACCATCTGGATGAATTCAGTAAAATTGGTTTAAGATGCTTACTAATGGGGATCAGAATATTGTCCAAGGATGAATATAGAGAATTTGATAATGCGTATAACAACTTGCCAGACGATGACACAAGAGCAGAAAAACTAGGTATGCAATCATATTGAAACCTAGAAAAATTGACAAATAACTTAGAATAAAATTTAACTCTTATTGGAGCATCTGCTGTTGAAGATAAGTTATAGTAATTGGTGCCTGAAACTATTGCAGATTTGTTGAAAGCAAATATCAAAGTGTGGATGTTGACAGGAGATAAGTTAGAGACAGCAGAGAACATTGCAAAAAGTTGTCGTTTAATCTAAGGTGACTTTTCAGTTATGAGATTATCAGAAGCAACAATAGAGGATTGCAAAAAAAAGTTTGGAGATATTTATGAATCATTTGAACATTATATGAAAACAAATAGAAAAAAAGTATATAACAAAATGTTAAGTTTAGTCATTTGTGGTAGAAGGATAATCCCTACAATTTGTATTAGATAATGAAGATTTAGCATAAGAATTTGTTAGGATTACTAAAGATTGTGAAAGTGTAGTATGTTGTAGAGTAACTCCCAAATAAAAGGCAGACGTAGTAAGATTGATCAAGGATCGATTAAATAAAATAACATTAGCAATAGGAGATGGAGCAAATGATGTCAATATGATATAAGCAGCACATATAGGAGTTGGTTTATACGGAAATGAAGGAATGAGAGCAGTTCAAAGTAGTGATTTTGCATTAGGAGAATTTAGATGTCTTTGGAGACTATTGTTGGTTCATGGTCATTGGAATTATATAAGAATAGCAGAGATGGTTTTGTATTTCTTCTATAAAAATATGATCTTTACTGTACCATAGTTTTTCTTTTCATATTTTTGTGCATTTTCAGGTCAATCATTTTTCGATGATTGGTATATCACTTTTTATAACTTGATATTTACAGCACTTCCATTAATTATGAGGGGTACTTTTGATTAGGACATCAATTACAGATAATATGTTTAATATGATGAAAAAGAAGAATTAGCTACTGTTTAAAAGAGGTTTGAACAATATCTAAAATTTAAATTTCCAAGTCTTTATTTTATAGGATAAAGCAAAAGCATTTTTACAATCCCAAATTATACAGTATGGGCTTTTAATGGCTTGGTGCATGGAATGATAATCTTTTTTTTCATACTTTGGATATTAGATTATGAAATTGTTGAAGATAATGGATATCCTGGAGGCTTAGCAGCATTTTCATTGACTGTCTATTCTAGCATTATTTTGGTATTCAATTAATATTATTTAAAATTAAGATTGCAGATTTGAAAATTGCCATTCATACTAAATATTGGACTTGGTTTAATTTTGTGTGCATAACATTCCTGTCTATTTTACTCTATATTATTTATGTCATCATATCATAATTTTGGCCAGGAACTTTAATGGAATACACTCCATTCACCATGGTAGGTACTCCTCATTTCTGGTTATGCATAATACTTATTGGAGGTATCATAGGGGGATTAGAAGCTTTTATAGCCTAAATCTAGAGAGAATTCTTCACAGATCCTGCTACTGAAATGCTATAAAAAGCTAATGATTTTGGAATGAATCAGATGAAACTTTTCGAATTGAAAGAAAAGAATCAAAAATAATTAAAGGATTCTTTTTGGGAACCTCTCTATAAATAATATAATGAAGAAAATGTTAAACTTAACAAATCATAGCCAGCTGAATGATATTTAATATAATAATATAATATATTGTAATAAAATAAATTGACCTAAGCTAGGTTCTTAAATAATCAACGATTTAAATCATAGATACTTAAATATGTAATCTAAAGAGGCCTCAATTTTTATAAATTGATTTGCATTTAGCATAAGATATTATTTTATTTTATTGAGTCTCTTTTAATTAAGTTTAATTTGATAATTTAGATTTAACCAAGTAAACTTGGGTCCAAAGGCAACTTTCAAGCTTTCTAACTTTATAACTCAATTTAGATTATTAAGATTTTAAATTTGAGTTTATTCATTTAAACTAAGCTCTAAAATAGAAAATATTAATCTATGAAAATTGAAAAATAACTAGATTAATTATAATTTAATAGTAAAAATGATTTGATGTTATTTTAATAATCATTTCATATATTAGAAATATAGCATTATCATTATTACTTCCATACTTTATTGTAAACTTACAATTCATCTATTTGAATGCTATCAAATAATAACACATCTTCTTTGTATACTATGATTTTTTTCTCATTTATCAATTGAATCACATAGTATTATAAATCATCATTTTTATTCATAATATAACCAATAACTTCACAAGTTTCTAATCTTTTCTATCCTTCTTTACATCTCAAATACACTAAATGTTAATTGAACCTCTATTATTACTCATTCATTAGTTTAAAATTATTATCTAGAGAGAGTAATCTTTTGTTATTTTCTAACAACTCTTTTATTGATGTAGCAGTAGTTTGTAATTCATTGATTAATTTAAATTACTTTGTAATCTAATATTAAATGTTTTGAATATTTCCAAAACTACTAAATTTCAACCTTAAAATTAAACTTTCTAAAATATATTATTATAAATACATGCTCTTAATTGTTATAGGAAAGACCCTGCATTATCTAATAAATACAATCTATTATTCTGATCAACGAGTAAAATATCATAAGAATTGTACTTTAAATAATTATTTAATAACAAATTATTGAAGTATTCTGTTAAATCTACACTTTACTCATAATTTTCATCTGAAATTAATACTTTTAAGAATTTAACATCTCCAATTTCTATTCCTTATCTTCTCATTTATTTGTGATTTATTCTATCGTTAGGATTAAACAATTGTAAAATTTCTAACTATTTACTTTTATCCTAGGTTAATTTAAGTAGAATATCAATCAAATATACTTTCTAATTTCCATTCAATAAAAATGATTAGTATAATTCATCCAAATTTTGTTATGGATCTAATTTAAAATATTATTGAATCAATTATTTAAATTATATCAGATTCAAAGCATTTGCTGCTTTGAAGGCATCTGCATGTGCAAAACTATTGTGTTAAATTTTAAATTATGATGCAAGATCATTAAAACTGTTTATAGCATTATCCTTGCTATTCACTTTTTCATATGGCAAACCTTCTCCTATAAGCAAAATCGAATATTCTAACTCAGATATTTAATAATGTCTTTGCATATCATAATTATCATTTAAAACTAATGAATTTTTGTATATAGTATTAATTAGCAAGTATCCTACATCAATTTGAGCTGTGAAATTTTCATTTATCTATATTTGCAATATTGATGATGTGTAAGGCAATTCAAAATAAAAGCCATCTTATTCGCTTCTTTTTTAATTTTAAATTGTAACAAAATTCTATTCATGAAATGTTATTTGATGCAAATACATTGAATGAATTAAAATGTGAATTTTCTCAATTTTTTGTTTTTATATAAATTTCAATTAAGATCTAATCAAAGGCACTTATTGTTATTACTATTCTAAAATCTCATAAATTGAACCTTCATGTTCCTCAGGAACATCAATAACAAAGCTCTATTAATGTGGTTTCGATTATTAGATTTAATCATTGCAAATTTATTCCAAAGGATTACCATTTTAAGTTAAAATATCAAATATTTATTCGTTATATTCTAGATATACAAACTCGTGTTGATTATAAGAGTCAAAACAGGAAATAATTAATTTTTCAGGATCACATAAAAGCTTGCCATAAATATTCAATCCTGTTATAAATTCTTCTTTAGTTCTGTATTTTTTATAATCCACTTCACTTAAAATTCCACCAATCACACTTGCTATAGCTTTGTCAAAATCTCCATACGCAAAACCTATTCCTATTACATAATCAAATATTCTTAACCAAATATCAAAATAAAAGAAATCACTAAATAAACCTTCTAAATGAGTCTTTAGCCATTAAACATCCAATTAATCACATGAATATTTCGGTATCATTAATTTATATTCTAAACACTGAATTATTTTAAAAACAAAATCATCACAATCATCCAATTAATAAAATAATTAAAACAATCTTATGATTAAAATCATTTTATTTTTCGTATTTTTACTCTATTCAAAATTATTCAATAAGTGTGCAATTTTGTCTTTCCATTATTAAATCCTCTTTATATACTAATCTGTCCATATAGTTGTTTCTTTAAACTGTATACTATCTATATAATTTGAAATCTTTAAATTATTATCTTATTGAATCTTTTAATCTATAGACTAATTCAATTCTAATCCTTTACTACTTTACAGTTTTTACACTTTTGCATTAAATTACAATAAAATAGGAATTAACTCTTTTCTAGATTACTTAGTAAATCCTTTTTTACAAGCATCGATTAATTTATTTTTTACTAAACACTATTTTTCTTGAATTTAATTAATTTACAAATATTCGGAAATTAAAGCAAATTTACCCTTTTATTCTTCTATTCCTTACTCTTCCAAAATATATTCTTAAATTTCAATTAAATCGTCCTCTGATTGTTTACCATTAACCCATATTTATCCTCTAACTTAAAGTGCATTTTCTATTGCTTCAATTCTGAATGAATCCCATTTTGATTACAAACTATTTGAAGGATTTTTTAATTGTTTAACAAAATTCTTTAATTCCTTAGCTGTAAAAGGCATTTCAATAATATCTAAATAAAATGGATTAACAGTAGAGTTTTATATTTTAAAGGGACTATCTTCATGTATATCTATCTGAATCATAGGCACATTTACTAATTCATTGCCTGAAGTATTTTATTACAAATTTGCTGAAACTTCCAAACCTGCAAAATGTCTTCGATTATTATTTAAATTTTTTTCAAAATCTCTAATATAAATTCTCCCTTATAATACTTTCTTGGTAGTAGCCAAAAAAGCTGAAATATTATTTTATTCTTCTTAGACTCTTGCTAAAATCTTCTCATTCACTTCTTAATAATCATCATATATCACTAAATCTAAAGCATCTTAAATCTGAAATCCAGATAACGTAACCTCAAGATCAGCCTTCCATCCTTTTAAATCTAATTACAGAAAATTAATCTCTTAACCTTGTTGAAACTCCATTTTACTATGATTTCTTGATTCTAAACCTCTAAATTAAATTTATAAAATTGGATTAAACAATTTGATATGTTAACCAATAACAATTTTAAAATTAGTAAGATGTAAATCTTTGTGTTAGGGTAAATTTGGTTATTATTGTTATTATTATTATTATTATTATTATTATTATTACTAATGTATTTGTGACTGTTAGATCTATGATTATTATATTTAAGAAATTCTTTGTTATTCATTTTCAATAGCTTCTATTTCTAATTATAATTTTCTCTCTTCTTCTTCTAGCTCCCTTTATTATTCTTCTTCTAATTTTTCCTTCCTATATAATATTTCATCTGCAACTAATTTCCAATGATTAAGTAATTCTATCGTTGCCTAAAACTCATTTTATTTGATGAAATTTTCTTATTATTAAAGTTTTATTATTTTTTATTTCTTTATAATTTCTTCCTAATGCTCTTTCTCAGCCTCAGCCATATTATATAGAATTTTAAACATTTTCAAAAATCTTGTTTTATCGAATTCTAACAATACATTTGAATTTCGTATATGTTCATTTTATTCTTTTTTTTTTTATAGTTCCATTTTTTATGCAATAATACTTATTTTTTCCGCTTAACTTTAAATAAATTTTAACAATGATTTATGAAGCCATGCTGATTTAGCTTTATCAATAATAATTTAAGATCTATTAAGTAAATCCTTATTTTTGAATTTCAAAAATTCTGCAAACCTCAACCCTTACGTAGGGTTTTCAAAATAAACTGCAGTTGGTTTTTGAAATTCTTGTATTTGTGTCCTATTCAATCCAGTTTCAGAACGATCAAATAATATTCTCACGTTTTTATTCTAAATTTATGTCCATCGAAAAAATGCCTTTTAAGGTTCTGGCAGTTTTTCAAATTCTTCCTAATTTATTATTAAGGAAATACTTTAGTAATAAATAGGAAACCCTTAGGATATTGAATCGGTTTCTAATTTTTAATTTGTCTCATTAGACCTTCTTCTAGTGTAACCTGTCTTGGCATTAATTTTCCTTATGGTTTTGCCTGTTTTTGCATTTCAATTTATGAACCTGAAACAAATTTTCTCGTATTTTTATCGTGAATTTGATAGAAACTTTTTTCAAATTGTTGAAAATAATTCATAAAATAATTTATTATACAATATTATATGAGATTTGATTTTATGTAAAAATCAATAAATGATAAATAATTATTTGTAATATATGAATAAAATGTTTAACTTAGCTCATTCAAGGTAAGCAACATAGGATTCACTTTAAACACCACAAGGGTTACCAGTGGCTGGTAATCTAATGTATCCTTATTCTCCCCATCCAGTTCCCCAAGAGTTCTTAATAATCCAGTTACCATCTTCATCAAAACCAGTTGCCAAGACAGCGTGATTTAAAGTTTTATAGGTGCATTTATCCCAAAGACCTTTTTCGTAATTTTTCCATGAATTAGCATCTACGGCAACGGTGATTGGTTAGTATGAAAGTGCTGTATACATGTTATCAGCAGCTACAACTTAATATCCTGATGGTTTATAATCTCCAGTTGAAATTTGGCACTTTTATCTTTTAGCAATATATGGATATGCGGTACTTGTTGTAAGACCATTCTTTTTAGCCCATGAGATACCCAAATTTTCAAATCCACCATTACATCCATCATTTGTTCCTCTA
This sequence comes from Paramecium sexaurelia, assembly GCA_000733375.1. Taxonomy (NCBI): domain Eukaryota; phylum Ciliophora; class Oligohymenophorea; order Peniculida; family Parameciidae; genus Paramecium; species Paramecium sexaurelia. The sequence goes on along the minus strand of JPFM01000082.1, from coordinate 245,959 downwards.
TCACAATCAACCAATTATTATTCAGATAACCATGTACCAGATGAAAGTTTTCCCTTTAATGTTAAAAGTGTTTCAACCGCACCAACTGCAGAGAAAGCCCAACATGAACCACAGTTACCTTAGTCTTTAACTTTTGTAATTTTTGACCAATCAGCTGAAGCTTTGATGGGACCTTATGGAACGTATAATTCATAATTTAAGCTTTATTCTCCTTATTTTCTTGTTAAATATAAGGCAGCGAATTCTTCAGATGTTAAATCAGAGAATTTGTTTACTCCTTATGTTGCAGTGTGGCTTGGGTCAGAATTATAACTTTCAATCTCTCTCAATGTTTATTCATAAATTTATTATCTGTAAGCCTTCTCAGCTGGAGAATAAATTTTTCCGTATTTAGCTGTGTAATTTTCAAATAACACTTTTTAATCAACTGAGTCTGTTTAGGTAAGTTGATGAATTCCAACTGTTAATAATGTTACAGCTGCTAAAGCTAATAATTTGTTCATTATAATTATTAAACATTTTGTTCATTACCAGCTTTTATAATTAGCCCAATGACATCATCGATAAATTATAATTACAATTTATTATTAATAATTATAGAATCAAATATCTTATCAATTGACTTAGTGTTACTATCATATGAGATACCCTTCTACAATCAAGCTCTAGTATTCTTACTTGATAATCAAAATTAATACTTAATTAAATTTCAAGGAAAAAATATATTTATAAATTATAATATACTTTAATAAGAATAAACATTAAATGCTCTCAAGAAAGCTTTTAAATAATCTAATCATTCACATTAATTTTGCGCAATTGTAAAACATTCTAACAATTATATAGTCTTATTATAATTTTTTTTTTTTTGAATTGATGACGTATTAGTGAATATACTAAATAACTAATAAGCCGAAAATTATGCTATTTTATAATATTTTATAAAGTATCTTTTGATATAAAATATAGAGGTAAGTATGAACTTAAAGCAACACAGTAAAATACAGTTATTAAATAAAATCAGGAAATAGGTTTTGATTTAATTTCAAAGTTTAAAGTTAAGTTATGTAAACATTGGTTAATTAGTGAAATTCTTTATCATTTCCTAATATCTTCAAAATTTTAATAGAGAATATTCATATTTTATAAGCACAATAGCCTAAGGGATATTGAATATATATTAAGTTCTTAATCAAAAATTTATGTGAAGAAATTAACACATAAACCTTACATTTTGGAACAACTTTAAAATTATGTATATTTATAAATATCACAATTGTGATAATTTTCATAGCTTCCTTTTTAATATTTTTGTATTTTGTATTTTGTTATTGTTTTTTTTAGTTAAAACACAAAATTAATCATAGATTAATGATATTAATAATGAGCATTATGGTGATCATTAGAAATAGAAGTATGATTTAAATTTTATATTATAATTAAAATATTGATAATTTATGTATTTTTGAAAAAACTTTATTTATTGTAAAAAAATTAAATTTTATATTTTCCCTCTAAATAATTAATTATTAATTCTTAAATTTTTAATATAAAATGGAAGAACTTGTTCAATAGATGATAGCAATTTCAGGAGGATTATTGAACGTTGAGAAAGCAAAATTATATTTAAGATATGGGAAAAATGACTTGGAATTAGCTTTAAATTATTTTTATTAAGCTGAGGAGAGGAAAAAGAGATAGTAACCTACTTTAGCTGCTACAAAATTAATGGAAGGAGCTAAAAAGCAATAAAAGTTAGAAAAAATATTAAAAGATTTGAATGAAGAATATTAAAAGCCAATTGAACAATGTTTGGATCAATAAATATTATTAAGCAAACCTTCTGGAAATTTAGATTTTTAATAAACCAATGACATAGAAGATATTGCTATATAGTATGCTTAGGAGAAAAGACAAGCTTAATTTAGACAAAGTTCAGAAATGTTAAAATAATAAAAAAATGAGGTAGAATAATAAAACACATAATTGCAGAATCAACAGAAAAAAGAAAAAAGAAAATAGAAAATGGTTAAAGAATAAAAAGATAATATAATAGAAGAGGTTGAAACTAAAAGAAGTGATGATTCGGATAATAAGAAAAAATAGATTTAAAATTCTGAGACAAAACTAAATTCAGTTGAAACAAAAATAAATAGGGGAATAACTTTTCCTCTTTTTATAGGAAGTGCTAAAATAAAGGGTTATGCATTAGGCAGTTAAAATTTGAAAGACGTATAATAATAACCTGTTTAAATTGTTTTGGATGGAACCTGCAAAGTTTTTGATAAAGGAAAGAAATCAAATAAAACTGTGAAAGGCTAAAATATTATAAGAATATGTTTTAATGATCGAGAGGTAAGTTAATATAATCATATTAGATAGGTAGATTGAATTCAGAATTTGAAGATTTGTTTAGTCCATTATTATAAGAGAATTATGTAAAAATTATGGCATTTCATGTTCAATCCTAGATCTTATGTAAAACTCATGATTTAATATTGTTGTAAATTGATGTGTTTTTAAATGAGAAAGCATTATCTGATGGAACAAGTGATTAATTTGATGATTCAGTGTAGGAGTTTGTTAAATATAGTGATCATTTTTAAAAGTTATATGAATTAGTTAATTGTAAATTAATTACTTCGACTAAGGTTGATGTGATAAATAAGAAAAAAATAGAAAACTGTAATATTGAGATAAAAGAAAATAGTAATAATAATACTTTAAGTAAAACAGCGATAACCTATTAAGAAGATCCATTTAAATAAAAACCAAAATAATTATCTCTAAATGATTTTAAACTTAAAAATAATCCTTAAGATTAGAGTTAAATGATGAAAGTAGAAATAGAGAAGCCAGAAGATGAAATAAAAGAAGAAATTGATTGTGACAAATTTTTGGGGTTTAATAATTGCACTCATCATGATTTAGAAATGCATGAAGGACCAAATTAATTAGGTTCGAGGCTTTTTGATTATTAAAAATAAGCATTAACATGGTTATTATAAAGAGAAGGAGTAATTAAATTGGAAGAAGAAAGTTCTTCAGGTGCTTTACATCCTTTGTGGAAAGAGTACCAAACTAGTTAAGGTTTAAAAATATATTTTAATCCCTTTTCTGGATAATCTTCTTTAGATTTTCCATCATCGTCTCGAAGATGTAATGGAGGTATTTTAGCCGATGAAATGGGTTTGGGTAAAACTGTCATGTTAATATCTTTGATTTTGGCTAATCCCTTTAAGATTCCTACTGATTATTATAATAAAATTAGTAAGAAAAATTAGAATTAGAGTGGAAAGAAATTAATTGGAGATTATGTAGGATACAAGAAAAAAAAATGGGCTAAAACTTTAATTATTGTTCCAGTTAGTTTATTATAATAATGGCAAGATGAATTGAATTATCATTGTAGCTAACATTTGAGAATATTTTAATATACAGGTGTAGACAGAAATCAAACTGATTTATGTTAATTTGATATTGTTGTTAGCTCGTATCACACAGTAAGTGTTGAGTTTAAGAAGACTTCTAAAGATCCTTATTCGGTTTACAATTATAATTGGTTCAGAGTTATTCTTGATGAAGCACATTACATTAAGGGAAGAACTACATTGCTTGCTTAAGGAGCTTATGAATTAGATTGTTATTATAGATGGTGTTCAACTGGAACTCCTATCTAGAATAATTTAAATGACATGTTTAGTTTGATACATTTTATTAAACTAGAACCATGGTCTGACTATCTTTGGTGGAATGCATATATTAATAAACCTCATGAGGAAGGCAAGGAGAATATATTTCCTCTTTTAAATTCCATTCTTAAACCAATTCTTTTAAGAAGAACAAAAAAGAGCAAGGATCAAAATGGTAAGCCAATAATAATCCTTCCAAATAAAGAAATACATTTTGAATACATAGAATTAAAAAAGGATGAGAGAATGGTTTATGATAAGATGGAAAAGAAATCTTAAGATGAAGTGGAAGGTTTTTTAGCCAAAGGAATTTTGATGTCTCAATACATGAAAGTTTTTGAATTGTTAATAAGATTAAGATAAATTTGTGATCATCCATTATTAATTACTTCTAGAAGTGATGTAAAAAATATTGATCAACTAGAAGAATAAATAGATAAATTTCTTAGCAATCAAGCATTAGATAGAGAAGATTAAGAAGAATTATTAATGAATAATTAATAAGTCTAAATCTGCCAAGATTAATTATAATATAAATAAGAAGTTTTAAGAAGAGTAAAAGAAAATGACATACCACCTTGTCCTGTGTGTCTGGAATAGGTTGAAGATACAATTGTCACAATTTGTTTACATTTCCTTTGTAGATTATGTCTATATGGTATTTTGGCCAATTCTAGTGAATGTCCATATTGTAGAAAATTTATAACCAAATAAGATACTATGACATTACCTAGAGAAAGTTCTTTTAGTTTAAATTGGAAAGAAAATTACAAAAGATCTAGTAAAATTGAAAAAGTTATGGATATTTTAAATGCTATTCCAAAAAATGAAAAATGTGTAATATTTACATAATTTATTGGTATGATACAAATGATTGAATATGATCTTGACAATTAAAACATTAAACATTTAGTAACATATAGATATATTTGTTTTAGAGATTAGACGGAAGTATGCCTTAATAAGAGCGAGCTCAAGTTCTAAAAATGTTTAAAGAATAAGATGAGTACAGAATATTTATTATTTCACTTAAAGCTGGGGGTGTAGGATTAAATTTGACTGCAGCTAATCATGTGATTATGATAGATCCTTGGTGGTAAATATTTTAATAATACATGAAGGAATCCTGCTGTTGAAGAATAGGCAATAGAAAGAGTATATAGAATTGGTTAGACAAAAGAAACCCATGTTTATAGATTAATTTGTAAATAAACAGTTGAAGAGAGAATGATTAAGCTACATGATGTTAAAAAATAACTCTTTGAATCAAGTATTAGAACTGAAGAGAGAAGTAATCTTAGAATGGAAATGTTCAAAAATATAATTTTAGGAACTTGAATTTTATTTCTTTATAATATTTAAAAATTTTTTCTTTATAGATTCAATGAGTCTAAAAGATTCCTACTAACTAACCCAAAAAACTCCATTAATCGTATTTATAAGACTTGAATTTGAAGTCATAATTATTAATATTATTATTAAATATTGTTATTTCTTTTGAGAAATTTAAAACTTATTATGATTCTTAAATTTGTTTAATGCATTTAAAATAAGTAATAGGTGCTTAATTTTTTATAATGCAAGAAGGAATGGAAAAATAAATTATTAATACAAATTAAGAAAATCAAACTATTTAATTGTTAATTATTTCCTTCCTTAATAAGTTTAAAAATTTAAATAAAAATTGGCTCAATTAATTTAAATTCAAAACATTTAAAAAAAGAACATAAAAATATTATACTTCACAATGATGAATGATTCTTTTTATAGAATGTGTTTTTAAACTTTGCGCTCTTTAGGTGAACTTAAACTTGTTAATGAGAAAGAGAAACTTATCCTTAAAGATCTTATAATTAGAAATGAATTTGTAATTCCTTCTACAATAAAGGCAGAATAACTCTCTTTCTTTTTTTTACAATTAATTAGAAAATACAGAAGAGAATTAAACATCGAATAAGGATAGCTACTTATTATAGATGAGGAGACTGACGAAGAAACAAATTGACAGGTCTATTTGACGCAAACTTTTTGTGAGTTTTGTTTAAATATTTTCTCCTAAACCCTATATAAATTTATTATAATTTATCTAGAATAATGGAAAAATTCTAGAATTATTATTGTATTAAATATTTCACAAAAAAATCTTTATAATATACCCTTTAAAATATATAGTATTAAAATAATACTCATTATTAAAAGCATTGTAAATATCCAAAATCAATAGATTTTAAAAAAAAAGAAAAATTTACAATGCCTATTTTTAACATATTATGATATAAATTAAAATTACTTATTTTAAAAATCAATTTCTCTGATGACTCAAACTTATTATTAAACAGCTCTCAAATATGTGTAAACTCTTTATTAATAAAAATAAATTGCTAACGAGGAAAAATAAATACTTAAATTGATCATAATTCATCAAGATGTGAATGACAAGTACTTCAACCAAACAGATGCAATAAATTAAATTTAATAAAAATTAAAGACACTTAGAAGAATCAAAAGAATACATTGCTAAAATTCTAGTTGTTTGAGCGAAATAATTGAGAAAAGCTTTGAAATAGATTCCTGAATAAAACCTAACTTATATTGATTTTATTTTTTATATATGTTATTTAGACTTATAACAGTTATCAATAATTTTAATAGTATTTAATAATACCTTCTCATATAACTTTAATAAAGTAAATCAACTATTATCAAACCTAGATTTTAATATTTTTATCCAATTTTATTTTGCTCATATCAAACTAATTTTGTATAAAGCTTTGAATAGATAAAAAATTAAAAAAAATAAGTTGGAATAAGGATGTTTATGTTTTTTTAACAATACTTTTTAAATTAGTTCAACTTTAAGATCCTCTATTATTTTAGAAAATTTTGGATTAATAGAATAACTTCAAAGTTAAGATTGTTTGAAGATTAGTTCATAAATTTTATAAGTGTCGGTAAATTCAGAACTATTCTCAATATAAATTGTTTTATAACTATAGAATAACTAAAATGATTTAAAAAATCATATTATTTGAAAATATTAAGGCGGAATTACCAACCAAAGTTTAGATATGAGTTTATTGATATTACCATAAGTTTAAATCTTAGAACAGAATTAGGCCAAGTAATAATACCAATTTATCTTGTATAATATTTAATATAATAATTTATTATTTTTCTATAGATACCATTTCAATACTTTTAATTCGTTTAAAGTTCAAATAACACCAAATATTGAATACTAAATCTATCAAAATACTATAAAATATAGTACTTTAAGATTGCATATAAAAAATCAAGAAAAATGATTGAAAAATAATAAAAAGTAAAATTTCAATATGTAAATTTTTTTAAAATGTATTCTAGTCCTTTAAAAAAAAGGTTTAATCTCACTTTAAATACATCAAGAGGAACTCGTGCTTCCTTTTAGGAGCCTTGTACTTCAAAGTCTCCATTTAAATTTAATACTGATCAAATAATAAAATGTAATCAACTTGAATAGGAATTACATAGAGCAAATTAACAAAGAAAATTACTTGAGTTATAGTTAGAGGATTTAAATAACCAATATATAAGAAAATCAGCTATTTTACGTGATTGTGAAATGGAAAATCTTTTGTTAAAAAAGGAAATCTAAGCATTAAGTTAATAATAGGAAATATAAAAATTATAATACATTTAAAAGTAATGATTTATTAAAAGCAGATAGAATAACAAGAGTTTAGAATATCACAAATTCTAATACTTTGAGAAAAATTTAGAAAATGAAAAAAAATTGGAATCTTAAATTAAAAAATAATATGAGTAAAACTGTTCGATGAAGTAGTAATTGTTAGAAATCTAATTGCAATATAAAATTATATAAGATAATTATTAAGAAATAAAAGAAGAAAGAAACTCATTTTAAAGATAATTGATTGAATATTAAATAAAAGCAACATAAAAGGATGAAAAAATCAAAAAATTAGAAAAGGAGCACGATGTTCTATAAAATAAAATATAATAGCAAGCAGAAAATAATAAATAATTATAAAAGGAAATTGAATAGATAGGTATAATGAAGGAGAAAAAAGACAAATGGAAAATTAGATATAAAAATTTTAAGAATTAAATCGATTATCAATAAATAGAAAGTAGAAAGTCAAGTGACTCTGAAGAATTATAAACTATTTAAAAGCCAAGTTCTGAATAAAATAATCCAATGGAAGAATTGAATGATATAAAAGATAAATTATAATAATTAGAAATTGAAAATCAATATTTACGTGAATAAAATATTGAAATGCAAACTTAGCTTTAGCTTACCACTGACAAGTTGCTAAAATAATAATTATAAAATTCATTATCAAAGGATCAAAGCCAAGCATTTTCATTTTAATAATATCATCAGGAAGAATAATATCAGTCCAATTCTGAATAAGAGGATCTAGAATGAATATATTAAAATTTGATATTCATTATATAATCTGTTAAGATAATTAATTTTGTAAAGTTTTAAATACATATATTTTAATTTCATTTCTAAATTCAATATATACATATATGAATAATGATCTAAAATTTATATAAATTTAAATTATTTTGTAGAGAACAATTCTAAATGCATTTATATAGTAATGAAGATCAAAATAACTAAAAAATGATCAAAATAACTAAAAAATGAATATAAAAAGATAAAAATAAATAAATTATAGCATTTGCTTATTTTTCATAATTTAAATCAGTTAATAAATTTGAATATTAAAAAATGAATTCAAGAGATGGATAAACAGAAAAGATTGAAAAGGACTTTTCAAGATTATTGGAAAGATACAATCGTTCAAAATAAGTCATTGATTAATTGTATTAATCAGGCGGGAAGAATGATACAACAATACGTTCAGAAAAAAATTTTAAGGAAGAGAAGGAGAAGGAATATGTATCAAGAGATAAGTATAATAAAATGAGAAGCTTAAATAAAGAGCTTAAAGTAAGAAACTTAAATTAATAAATAAAAATAGACAACTCTGAAAGAATATATTGATAGAACAAAAGAATTAGAATAAACTATTAGAGGGAAAGATGATCTTATTGAAAAGTACGAGAAGGAACTAAGAGAATAGTAGGAAAATTTATATAATTAATTGCAAGAATAAAAAGAATAAATTTTGAAAGAAGATTAATAAGCAAGAGTTCATGAAGATCTTAGAGGTTAATTATCTTAAGCTAAATAAAAATTGATAAAAAAGAAAGCAAAAATTTAATTATTAAAAGATTCTCAAAGATCAAATGATGTAAAGATTATATCATATATTGTTTTAAGACTAAAATTGAAGATTAAAGACAAGGATTTTAATAAGAATTAGAGAGAGTGTAGAAATTATGCGAAGAATTTTCAAATGAAATGTAAGATTAATAAAATTATAGTTTATTAGTAAGGATTCAGAAAAGAGATTAATTTGTTTGAATGAGGAGAATGAACAATATAAACAATTACTTGATTAGAAAGAAGAGGATAGAAGATATTTAGAGATGATGATCTAAGAGGAAAGAGATAATTCAAATTAAATAAGTGCAAAAATATAAGAATTTTTGGATGAAAAAAAAATTTTATAGATTACAATTGAAAATTAAGGAAAGAGAGTTTAAGATTTAGAGGATTAGTTAAAATAAGCAGATACAAGATATTAATTATTGTAAGGAAAATTAGATTCAGAAAAATAAGGATTAATAAGTGAATTATAAGAGACATTACAGAAAAAAAAATAAAAAACTAAATAAATGCAATCCTAAATCTAATAATTAGAATAAAAATTGTTAGATAAATCTAAAGATGATATTATAGTTAATAAATAAATTTAAGATTTGTAAGGAGACTTAATGAAATTATAGTCTTAGCTTGAAGATTAGAAGAACAAAACAGATTAGGCTCTTAATGAGGCTTAGTTCAAGGTTTAAGAAGTTAGAGACTTAAGAGGGGAAATTGAAAAATACAAATAGGGACTTTAAATTTAGGATGAAAAACTATAGAAATATGATATCTAATATTAAATAGATTAAAAAGAGAAATAAAGATTAGTTCATGAAATTGAGATCTTTGAATAGGAAAATAGAAAGTTATAACATCTAATATATGAATAAGATAGGGAAATTGATTACATGAGATAATAATAAGAATAAGTAATATAAATAATTGAAAATTTATAGGAGATTTTACATATTGAAAAGAAGGTTGACTCTTTGGTTACAGAAGTTCATGTTGCTAGAGAGGAGACAAATGAATGGAAGAGAAATGCTAATGATTTGAAAAGATAATTATAATAGCAAGAAGAACATACTAATTAATTTAAAGCAAAGTATTTAAAGAGCAAATAAAATTCAAAAAATCTGGAAAATGAATCGCGATTTGTAATTTATATTTAAATTATTTTTTAGCTCGAAGAAAAGGTTAAATTCTTAGAAAATGAAAAATTGCTAGGAGAGAGGGAAGCCTTGAAAAATACTGTAGTTTAATAAAAATAAGTTCAATAAAGTAAAATTAAAGTGCTTGATGAAATCTAGAATATGATCAAGTAACATAAATATAGAGAATGAAAATTTTTATATTTTAATATTAATGAGGATAGCAAAAGAAGGAGAATTTCCATATTTTCATCAATTAAAAAATACTATCGATGATAAAACCTAAAAGATCTTTGACAAAGACGTCTTGAATGAATAAGAAAGAAATACTGCAGCTGATCTTTATATTGAATATAATAAAAATATCACAGATGTTAACAAATTCCTATTGTTAGAATATGCAGTATTACAAAATAAAGTAATTAATTCGATTAAATCTATTATAAGGTAACTAAATGTATTAGAAATCGTTGTTACGATGATATTTTTAAAGATAAACAATCAATAAGATTTTGTGTAATTGAATGTACTTAAGGTTTAAAAGATGCAGATAAGTTTGTTCATGGGTAATTCTAATAATTAAAGGATGATTTCTAAGAATGCATGGAAAAGACAAACACAGGTTAATGGATGATCTCAGGTGTTTTCCAATGTTATCATAATTTGAATGAAAGGTTTTCATAATTAAAATTAAACATAAGAGAGGAATTCAATTATTATTAATGAAATATATGTAGATATTTATTCATCAAAACAAACTATACAAATTTGTACAGAATTCTTCTATTGTAGATTATTCTTTATGTTGAAAATAGATGTATCCTTATTATTGATCTATATATGCCGGTAATCTCTCACTAATAATCATATTCTCTATAATTTCATAAGCTTCATTTTCCTTAAGTTTACAATATTAGGCCAATTTTTAAATGGATATGTTACTGTAGAATCTACCGATGGCAGATATGATATGTTCACAAAATAAATTTGGATTGGTTTTAGTTTCTCTGGCGAATTCTTCAATGTCAGACCACTTTAATAAATCTTGTTGGACACTATAGTAAATAAAATGAGACCAAAATACTTTTATTTTATAAATGGAAGCCATTTTGATTTTAAACATCTGCTATCTCTATATATTGTTAGCAGAAGGGCTTATCTTTTAGCTGAAGCAGGAGCAGCTAATCCATTAATAATAGCTCTGATAAAGTAGTTTTGATTCTTCTAGCTTAGATTATAGAAGATGGAAGCGGCCTATAATCTTTTTTAATCATGTTCATATATGATAGCCTAAGCAATATCACATTTCAATTTCTCTTCTGCATTTAATTTTGCTCGACCTTTTTCTAAATTTTATGTTAATATTTATCTGGCTTCTTAATAAGACTCTTCTATTAGCATTTATAAAAAAAAAATAATAAATCAATAAATTATACTTGATTTCTACCTATTTAATTAAAATTTTTTATGATTTGTTTCTTTATCAATATATGTATTCGTAAAAATTACTTAAGATGAAGAATTTATAATCAGAGAATATATGAAGATGATTATTGTTTTCAAAGGAGATAGTTTAATAATTTCAGAATTACATTTAATAGTTCATTAAAGTAATTATCCATTTGAATAAACTCTAAAATCTTATAACTTGATATTAGTGGCTTCAATAGTTTTTGTATTTTAAGTATGAGTTGAATAATTGGGAGTTTGAAGAATTGAAGCTCTGAAAATGATTAAAATAATATTGTACTTAGCAAAACTTCTTTCATCATCTTATAAATATCTATCGAGTTATTTTATTTTACTAAAGTGAAAATCTTATAATTAAACCCTGTGAGTGATAGATGACGTACTAAATAGGTTAGAACAAATACACGTTAGTGATTTTTTTCATAAGAATAAGATTTTCCATCATATTTTATTGATGTTTGATTAATTATGATAGCTTCTTTTTAGCTTGGCATAATTTGATCTGTTGAAAAGATTCTTTCTTTTCGTTTGCAATTTCATGTAATTTGATTCTATAATAAAGAGGGAGATTGTTTACTTGATACGTTGGTTTTCTTCTCCTAGTTGCTATTGTTCTCTCTATTTTCTTCTGTTATTCGATTAAGATCTCATTTTTTCCACTTTAGCCACTACACTTGAAATTTGCTTATTCTCATATCCTTTGATACTAGCTAATCTTTGTTTATGGAGTGAGAATGCCCTACTATTGTAAAGAATTACATCTTTCGGCTACGAAGAGAATCATATTCTTAATAACTCATTAATTAATATTATTCTTCAATTGTTAGATCTCTAACTATTATTTGATCACTTTCTATTCTAGCATAGTAATATCTGCTGATTATTCGAATTATGAAATCGCTGCATCCAATTTACTCCTCAGTCGTAGGAAGTCCGACTTAAGCGATGCCAAATCAATCTGCTATACATCCTTTCCATTACATTTTTCCTATCATTTATATAAAAACTAATAAATACTTAATGGTAAGTCATAGATTTACGATTAAATTACTTATTACAATATTGACATGTCTCTATCACATATTCACATACGGATAAATGATCACCCTTTGCTCGTTTTAATGTTGTAACAAAGCATCCTGGAGATGGACATGGAATACGTTGAAATTCACATTCTTCAATATGCTTTTAATATTTCTTGTAGTCCAGTGTAACTTTACAACCATATCGACGATTAACACATCCTATTACCATATCTCGGTAACTCTAATAAATTGCATTGTTAGCAGGATTGAAATAATTCAGTGCTTTGCATTTCTAACAAAATATTTTTGGCCCTCTTGATTTCTGTTTTAGATCTCCATGACAAGTCTAACATAAAAGCTTCTAACATCTATAACATTAAAGTGGTTATTATGGAACCAATTGGCATTCAATGCATAAATTTGGTTAAAGATGAACCTTCACTTGATCCCAATTCAATATTTATCTAGTGTCAATCGGATTCATAATTTATAATTATATTAATCATTTTAAATTCATTTTCTCTTAACTAAAGTCCATTATTCTGGTCATAATACGCTTTTATTTCACTTGGTTCCAATCTAATCATATGATCTTTTTTAATCATTATTATCAAATAGATTATAATTAGGAAACTTTCATTTCATTAAACATTACTATCTAATATTATTACAACAATTATTTTATTCATCTTATTATCTCTAATCTAATGTATTTTATATATGCAATTTTATCATCTTATAAAAATTTTATCAATACACCTCTATTTTTATTTTTAAATATTTTTGATATATTTAGAGTAAGAATCTAACCCTTCAAAAAGTATATCAAGATTTTGCCTAATTATTTTTCTTTTGCAACAAAAAGAATTAATAGCCAAATTCTATTTTATTCAATTATGTATAATATAATTTATAATCATTTCGTAAACCTATTTAAATAATTGTAATTATTAATCCATATCCCATTATAATTTCTTTTTCTGATAAATAATTTTTAAATGGCAAAAGACAGCTGCTTTGATTATCAATACACAATCAACTCTGATGAAGATGATAAATAAATTGACAGTTTAAGCTTTCCTACTACTTTCTTTTTATCTAATGAAACCAGTACGCTTGCTATAGCTAATTCGGAATCAGCTAATTAACCAATTTCATCACCATAATATAAATTCATGGGGAAAAATTATTGTTCAGAATTTCAAGAGTTAAATAATCAAATGAGAATATTTAAAGATTAAAAAATAGTTTAACTTGATCGTAACTAAAAAATTATTAAATCCAAGTAATACTCTTTTCTTCTACCTTAAAAAAATCACGCAATTCAATAAAATCACAAATTTTAACTAAATAAATAACACAATTTTGATCAACTAATTCAAAGAAATAATTAAGAAAAACTAGATATAAGTATTAAAAATGGCAAATCCTAATCCATGTCACCTATATCAAAGGATTAAATTGAATAAAAGCTAGTAGCATATAAATTAAATGGTATTTTGAAGGGAAGTTGTCTGATAAGTTCTCCAAATAAAAGTACTCAATTTCGACCAATCTCTGATTCATTTACTGGAAGACCTTCAAATAAAAATGTTTCTTTCTAATTTACTTTAGAATAAATCAAATTGATGAGGAAAAATAACAAATCCAATATATTCAGTGTGTCTAATCATAAGTACACAAAACTTTTTCTTGTTGAAAATAAATGATTAGATAATATATTTATTATTTTTAAAATCTTATACTTATCAGAATACGATACCATACTTATTCTTTGATTGTATTGAATAATTTAATTGGTACTACGATGAAATTCGAAAATTAAATTAATTTTTATTTATAAAAGTTGAATTAAATTTTAGAATAAATTAAGTGCTTCCTTATAAAGTTTCTTTATTTTTATGAAGTAGAGATAGAGTTTGGTCTTAGATTATGATTATTAGGAAAATGAAAATTAATTATTTAATAATAAAGTCATTACTTAAAATATAAAGCATCACTTAAATTTATCTTTATCCTTTTTATCTGGAGGATTTACATTTATCTTTATACATCTTCCTTTTTGAGAATTCTCTGTTAGGTATAATACACCAGGTTATGAACTAAGACATAAAAATATAAACTTACATGGAGAAAGCCATGCCAGTCAACTCAGGATATTGAGGCAATATTATGTTATCAATATTAATGCCGTTTTGATTATACACACTAATAAGTCCATCTTCTGTTACTTATGCAAATTCATATCTAGCTACGTATAGGAGATCATTTTATGAAACTGCACAAGCCATCGGACCAAATCTTCCTTAAAATTGAATATAAACACTAGTGAATTTAAAATAATACCTAAAATAATATATTCCAGCATTAGCTTAAACAAATCTTAAAATTCTATTCTTTCCTGTTTCACATAAATATATTGTCTTTTCGTCATTAGCCATGCATATACCACTTGGAAATGAAAGACAATATAATGCTAAAGCTTTGCAAGTTAAATTATCCAAGTCTGCAGCAAACAATGATCCTTTACAGTTATCAATTGCTGTTTCTCCAAATGGCCCAGAATCTGTAAAAAATATCATGTCTAATTTGTTATTCAATAAAATACTATTTTTAGGAGACAATAAAAGTGAATTAGGTCCTAGAAGAGGCATTCCTTCGAATTCATTGATGAAATCAATTATTTCATCATTATTTTCTTCTTGACAAAATCTCTGTATGCATTATCTAGCCATATTTGCAACATAAAACACTTTATTTTTATTATCCATTTTTATAGAATGAGGCTGACTGGCAACATGAAAAAAGGTCTGTTTTGAAAAATGAAAAGCATACTTTTTATTATTCCTCTTTGTATTAGATGATTTCTCCATTTTAAGCAGCAACATAAACTACTCCATCTACTTCAATAGGACTGTTTAATTAAGATTACTATTGAATAATGATTTAAGGTGCAGACATAAAAAATAAATAATATAAATTAAAATGATTCATTTATATTGAATAGAGATAAATAATGTAAAATACTTATGTGAATATTTATATATCACTCAACCTACATTTTCTATGGTTACTTTTAATATTCATCAAACATATACTCAGCTTAGTGATCTCTTAAATATTATGTTGATCTAACATGATCTATAAACATTGAATAAACCTTTTAAATTTAATGATATAGTATACCCTTCTGACATCTTCAACGTCAACTTCATTAGATTTTCTTTTTTATGCAACTAAATTAGCGGTTGTAATCAATTATATTGCATATCTTAGAGTTGTATCTACTCCAATTTTTGTTAAAACTTCTTTTGCTTCTTCAGTCATTTCAACATCCTCTTCTTCACATCTAACAATCTATTTAAAAAGATACCTAATTTCAAGTATGCTTCTGATTTCAGCTTCATTATAAGGCTCAGTTTAAATAATCAAACATCTATCCAAAAGATCAATTGGAAGTCCATGTGGTCTATAGTTAATTATTATCTGAGATACCCTTTATAAGTAGTTCCACGGATATTTGTTATGCCTCTGTTTGTAGCTAAAATAACAATAGGTGCTTTATCAGATTCTAAAGCTCTATTAAGGAATGAAAAACATTCAATATCTAGCATATGAACTTCGTCAATAAATAATACACCCGGAACAATATCAGCTTTTCCTTCCTCTTTCCATTCAGCAACTTTAGAATCTATTTAATCTCTTATTTCTGGATCTATTTCTCCTGTATCTCCAGAGAATAAATCTAAAAATCCTTTTTGTCTAGAATTTATGACATCAATTTCATGTAAAGTTACAGTGTGAACCACTTCCTTTCTTTTCTCAATTTCTCCCTCTGGACATTAAACATGTCTTGTTTAAGCACCGAGAGCATCAAATTCAGAAGCTTTTGCAAATGATCTTCCTAATTTACTAATTCTTCCAGAAACTTTATCTATTGTAATTACATCTCCAGAAGTAATTTTTTCTTTTGTAATTGATTCTATCATTTTTGCTCCTAAATCATAAATTGTCTCCATTTCTGTTGTTTTTAAAGTGATTTTTCCAGTTTTTGCCCCTGAAGTTGCTGATTTATCAATTTCAATTTCTACAACTTCTCCTTCCACAATTTCTGTTTCTTCTTTAATTCTAACACCAATAGACCTTCTAAATGCTTAAGTTAAAGATTCAGTCTTTGACATTTAAAGACTAAAAATTTCTGAACCGGCCATTGCTGTAAATGGAATATCATTTCCTAATGCTTTTGCAATACCCATAGCTATTGCTGTTTTACCTGTTCCGGGTTATCCTGCAATTAAAATACTTCTTCCCGCTATCTTGCCAGCGCGTATTGTATTAAGGATAATACCAGCAGCCTTCCTAGCTTTTTTCTAGGTTAAGTTTTAAATTTATTGATTACCTATCCTACCATTCCTTGGGAAATATTTCTAGGTTCAAGATCGCCATCTAAACCAAGACCTCTAATATGAGATTGAGCACCCACTCTTTCAATTCGAGTAGCATCCTTATATTCATTTATTTTCGGAGCATTAACTGTGGTCATTATTTTAATATTTAATCAATAACTTTAATTAATATATTTAATTAATTATATATTATCCCTAATGTATTGATTTCTTAAATCTCAATATTAGATAAAAATTTTACATAAACAAATTCCAATTTAATAGAATTTAGAGGTATATTAATAAAGTAAGAATCGAATAAAAATTATTATTAATATTATTATTCTATTAATAACATATAAATATGATCATCAAAGGTGAGATAATCTAGACTAAACAATAAGTTTAATTCAAAATAACTCCTTTAAAGTAAGAAAATGAAATCAACACAAAGATGATCAAACAACTTATAAGAGAAGTTGATATTGATGACAAATTTTATGATAATCCTTCAATTTTATATTAAATTGCATTGGAATACTGTAATGCAATAGGATTTGATAAAACCTTTAATTTAAGTAACGCGCGTCTATGGGTTCAATCTAATATAGAACTTGAACTTACCTATGCGTTAAAGTGGACATATGACTCTGAAGAGATTGAATTAGAATAGATTAATTTTGTTTTTGATTCTGATAATAATAATGTTGTGAAAAACTTAATATTGTTAAATATAGCTTTGGAGTAGAAGAAATAAACTTCCATATCCCCTTTGATTGTCTATGATAAATGTGAAATTTTATATGGCATATCTCAATATATTGAATAAAGGATAGAAGATCATAATATTTGTGAATTTGTGCCTCTTTTAGCAGGTATGACCAAACATTGTGAAAAATCTGCAATAAACTAATTAATCATCATTTAACTAATCGATTAAATATTATCAAAATTTTAAAAATAAGAGAATGAACTCTTTGAAAAGTTTGTTTAAAACGACTAAATTATTCAACAATAGAGTTGGAATGAAGATTATTAAGATTTCAAATAATAGGAATTAGAAATGCCTTTTTTATTTCTTAGAAAAACAAAACAGGTATATCAATACACAAAAGAGGATTATTAAATAATTCTAAATAGATTTAAAAATAAATGGGAAAATAAATTTTCCTAAATAAGTATTAAAAATTCAATAAGTGAAAGTTCAGATTAGAATAAAAGCAATTTCATTTTAGGTGATGTGTTTAATGACTCCAACCCCAATGATGATTAATTTTAGGAGGAAGAAGTTCAGCAAAAAAAGATAAGAAAACCTAGATATTCAATTAAATAAAAATAGTTTACATAGTCTGTATAATAACCTTAAGACATGACTAAGTCAGATTTTGGCCCTTAAAATAATTTAGATGAATTAACAAAGTCTACTTCATACACATCTTCCCATGTTAAAGATCTGCTAAAATAAACAACACTGCCAACCCCAAATCTGTAAGAGAGAGTTCCACCACCTCCAGGTCCACCTCCTCCTAATGCAGTTCCGCCACCACCACCAGGTCCACCTCCTCCTAAAGTAGCTCCGCCACCACCACCACCTGGTCCACCTTTTGCTAAAGGACTTCCTCCATCATCACACACTAAAGCCTCTGCTACACTTCCTAATTATGCTAAATATAGTATTTAAATTATTGAGAAGAATATCGATAATACTATCTGGACTGTTAAACCTTAAAAAAATGATATTAAAGTAAATAATGATATTCTTCAATATTTTGTAAAGAAAGAAAGACAATAATAAATAGTAAAGGCATAAGAAAAAAAAGAAGACTAAAAAGATGCTGTAACCTTTATAGAAACAATTTTTGCTAGGGATGCATTAAAAATATCGATATAGTAGAAAAAATTTGAGAGATTAAATTTAAAGGAGATATTCGAATAAATAAACTAACTTGAGTTTTTAAAAAAAAATTAAGATAATGAAAGTAGAAAAATACTTGAAGATCTTGACGCCTTAGTATAAATTATAACTGATAAAAATGCTGAGGATATTGAGTTTAATATTAAAAAGGCAAAAATTGATAGTGAAAAATATGCAAAAGAAAAAATATAGAAACTAAAGAGTCTTTAAAATTTAGAAAAATTAAAGGCACTTTTAGAATTAGATAAGCAATTAAAAGATTTAGAAAAAGAAATTGAGGTTTTGTGTGGAGAAGAAGATGTTAAAACAATTCTTGGTGAATTAGAATTAAAATTGGAATAATTAAGAAAAGAACTTTCAATGATTTATCCAGATTTACCAGATAAAATTGAGGAGGTAGATAATGTAAATTTGGAGGAAAAAAATGCTATTTTTCAAAAATTAGAAGATGTTCTTTTGGAAAAATAGCAACAATTAAAAAGTAAAATGCCTCCTACGAAAGATAAATATTAAATTCATCCAAATGATAGCTTTCTTAAATACATATATGATAACAATCCTCTGAAAGGAATCAATATCGAAGCCTTTTATAAAGAACATTTAGAATGTCAAATCCATATTTAAAATACAGTAACACAATATAGAGAAGTTTTTGAAGCGCTTAAACATGATGAAGAATTGATTATGTATTTCTAATACATAAAAGCTTATGGAAAAGTTTTTAATAATATTCAAAATGCTTAATTTGGTTATATATTTGAAAACATTCTTAAATTCTCACATAAAACATAATAATTGGAAGGTACTTAGGAAGAATTGATTAAATATATTGTAGAAAGCATGATTAATTAAAAAATTCCCTTTACAAAATTAGAGCTCACACCATTTAAGCATCTTTAAATCTTAAAATAAAGTAATAAAAGCTTAAGCGAAATTCAAAACATTATCTTATAATATAAAAATCACCATAAATGGCTTTTAGAACATTTAAAAAAACTGAGTGAGTCTGAAATGAATAAAGACTTTGTTGAAAAATCAAGAAAATATGCATCTGAGTATAAAGAGTACATTTTTTAAATGGATACAATTTATGAATAGGATTCACAAAGTTTCAAAGAGATTAGGCAGTTCTTATGTGATTATAGAGAAAATGTAGATACCCCCTAATTCTTTGATGAAATATTAACAATCAAAAGTTTATTAAGAGAATATTATGCAAAGTATTAGGAGCAAAAAAAAAAGCAAAAGATGGAGTAAAAGAAAGCTAGTAGAAGGTGATTAATTTATAAAATTATTTAATCTTAATCATTAATATATGTTATTATAAAAGAGAAATTATATAAAATTTTAAATTGAAGCAAACATTTTTATAAAATAAGTTTATAGATTAGAAAACATTTAAAGTTGCATTTATTTTATCATATAATAGATTAAGATATATCTTTTAATGAATTCTTCTTATTGAAATTTTGCATCTGCATAATAATTCTCTAATAAAAAGTTTCAACTTCTCTAAATTTCTCAATTTGATAATAAAACTTAAGCTCCTTAACAAAAATGCTTATATTATAAATATTTATTATTTAATATTTCTCTTTTAGTTATTAAATCATTTAGTATTTAATAAGAATTATGTTATAAAAGGAGAAAAATAAGAATCTTTAGTAATAGAAATGTCATCAATTTTATATAGATATATAAATTATTATACTTTTGCATTCATTTATTAATAAACTATATAATACGATAAATTTAAGAATTATTTAAATCTTTGGATATCATCAATAATTTTGCTCTCAATTGTTACCTTTAAAACCTTTAGACATTTTAAACAACAGGACTTTATTTTTAATTTTTATTTTATTGAAAGTTAATAAACTTTTGATTAAGTTCTTTTTTGCTATCTTAACTAAAATTAAACTGATGTTCCCTAAATAAAGGTGAGGCTTATCTCTTGATATTGAATTGTTTTCGATATTGAATTAGAGGAGATTTTTCTGGTTACCTTAATTTAGGAGATTGAGATTGTTGAGTTATGCATTTCTTAAATTAAATATTATTGAAGTTGTTAAAATTAGTTTTAGGTTATTCTTAGTAATTGTTAAGTGAATCACTTAAGATTTTAAGTTAATTAGTATTTGGAGTTTATGCATAATCTTCCCATCCTTGTAAATCGGGTTTTAAATTCATTTAATAATGTTGTATATATATTTAAAATATTCAAATAAAGAAATGACTTATTGGTCAATCTTCTATTTATGCTAATATGTTCATATATAAATATTTGATCAAAAATAGGAAGGAAGCGTTTTTTTTTCTACCCATATTGTTAAAAATGGTGATTGAAAAATAATTCAATATAATCAAAGATATAGCCAAATTTAGATTAATCAAAGTGAATTAACCAATACTTGGTTTTATTGAAATTTTGATGAAAATGTAAACCAAGTAAAAGAATTACTTAAATGATATTTTTTAATAAAAGAGATAATTAATATTATAAGGATATTTGATTATCCTTACGTGTTAACAATTTTATTAAGATACTGAAAAATCAAATAAGTTACGTTTAAAGTTTTCTATGATCTATTTATTTTTTATAAACATATATAGTAATTCTTCTCACAAAATATTCATAATTAGCTGTACAAATCTGTAAAGCTCAAGTAGGTACATAAAGTTTAAGTTTTAAGAAGTAAATTTACTTGATTAAAGAAGTTAGAGATAAAGGTTTAATAAAAAGATTCAAATAGAACTATAAAGTCATCTAATTTCCTCCTAACTATTTAATTCAAAACTATTATCCAAATTTTCATTAAAAAAAAGTGTTAAATTATTTCTTAAATAGGAGATATCGATACTTAACTTTATAAAAAAAATAACCGAATACAAAAACATAACTATCCAACAATTGATTAATTCAGCTTTGGAACTATTTATAAAAATTTAGCTTTTTGTAGAAATATAATGTCGCTTTCTTGATTTCTCATTATTGGTATTAAGAAATAGAGTATATTATAAAAGTTTACTTTTAAGTTATAATTCTTGTAACTATATTAAATTAAAAGTGTACGAAATAAAATTAGATAGAATAGGGGCAGAATGAAATAATATAAAAAATTACTTAAAGGATAAAGTTGAGTCATTCATTTTAGAATCTGTATAAAATTAATAAATTATTCTTTTATTCAAGTAGAGCCAATATTTGTAATTTGAGTAAATGGCTTACATTTGTCGCAAAATCTGGTCTGTATGAATTCAATTAATTTTTGATTTTCTTCTTTCAGTTTTTGATTTTCAATTAGTAATTTATTAACCTCTTGTTATTCTATATGCTCTTGGTTCTGATTTTTTTTCTGAAATTAATTAATAACTATTACTTCAAATTTTGACAATTCTTCTTTGAGCTAATTATTGACTTATTATTGTTAATAATTTAAATTTAATGATAGTTTCAGTTTATTTTATAAGTCTTCTTTAGATTCTTCTTTTTCAATTACATATTAAGATGAAGATTCATCACTTTTTTTATTAATTTTTGATTGATTAGTATAAACACTTTGGTTGAGCTGTGATTATAAGTCAAAGATGGAATGAGATAAAGATTTCGATGAAAATTAAGTAGTTCGTGTTTAGCTATTGAATAATTCTTTAGAAAAGGCTGTTGATGTTTGATTAGATTGTGAATTTAATTAACATGATGATTCAAATGATTAAACAGATTAGATAACAGAAAGATTAATTTTATCTACGATTTGCTTTGAAATAATAATTAAATATCTTACTTTATAAATGCGCTATTTGAGTGCGATGAGATCAGAATCTAATATTTATTGATACTTTTCTTCATCTAAACTTTCGCTATTCTATAAAGGAAATGAATCAAGTGATAATCTTGGTTGAGAAATAAATTCATTAAGATAATGACCAATCACTTCATTCAGCTTAAAACCTAGTTCATCTAGTTTAGTATTAAATTATTCGTTTTATTGAAACTCAAGAAATTAGCTATCATTGTTTTCTTATTTTATTTGTGTTTTGATCTCCATTTAATTATCATTACTTCCCAAATAAAAATCTCTGAGTCCCAAAACATTTAAATCGTTAAAAGAAATAGAACTCTGTGGATCTTCTTTATCTTTTCTTGCCAATATCTTTTTATCAGTCTAAATTACAAGTAATTAATACATTCTCATTATATTATGTCATTTATTTAACTTCATTGAAGTGAGACAATTTAGTTTAAGAATAAGATCTTGATATACCACAAATGTCTAAATCTTTGTCTGAAGAATTTTCGTTTCCGCCTATCATATTATTTTGTATATTAAAAACTTAATTATTGATACAGCAGAATTGAATGGTTTTCCATCAATTATGGAACGAAATGCTTTGGATGACCCAAAGGGTAACTGATTAAAATAAGAAAATCTGCTCCCTATCATAATCTATTAAAGGAAAATGCTTTTTTAAGGATATCCTATTGTGACCCTCAAAAAAGCATTTTCCTTTAATATATTATGATAGGGAGCTGATTTTCTTATTTTAATCAGTTACCCTTTGGGTCATCCAAAGCATTTCGTTCCATAATTGATGGAAAACCATTCAATTCTGCTGTGTGAGGGTCTATGTGCATCTAATAGAAAAGAAAAAAGCATAAAAAACTTTCTAACCTAAACATTCATAAGGGCAGACTAATGACTCTCTAAAAACCATTATCCTAACCACATACTAGGTAGTCAAAGTCATGGAGCTAGTTTAACTGAACCAAAATTAACCATCCTTTTTTTAATAATTGGAACACTTATTTGGTCAAAATATAGACATCCATTCTTTAATTAAATTGTCGAAGAAAATATAGATGAAATCAATTTCTTTTGACTAGTAGTAAGAGAAAACTACCAAGGAGAAATTCAAGCAGATGTTTATCAAGAGAAAAGAAGGATCTGCATATTGCATTATTTGTCAAGAAAACTTTGTTTTAGAAGAAAGTGATTCATGTGATATCTGGAAACATTAGGTCACTGGGAAGCATATGAGAGTTTCAATCGACAGATATCTTGACTTAGCTTAATTAAAGCCCAAAGCTCATGAATCATAGATAACTTTATTCCCAGAATAAAATGAAGTTGAGAATATTTGAGAAAGTCAAAAAAATAACAGGGAATTAACAAAAAAAGGGTAAGATGAAAATCTTTTGCCAATTTCAAACAGAAAGGTCATTGAGGTTTAAAATGAGTTCCCAACTAAATCAATGAAAGATAAGAGAGAAGGAAATCAGAAAAACAAGATTCACAATTCCCAGCCCAATAATTCAGTCAAAAATAACAAAAAAATTTTTTTAAAATACGGGTCATAGCACTTAAAGTTATTTAAAAATTAAGCATAATCTCCTTATTTTTAATTTTCTTTTTCCAAAAGGTATTTTAATGCTATTGTAATTCTTGTTGTATTACATCTGATTATCTTTTAAAAGTTCTTTTCGAAGAATTCTATGTCCCAGATATTGATGAGATTAAAATTGGATTGCTACTTAGGTCAGTCAATAAGCATGAGGTCATTCAAGAATTGAGTTGGAGAACTAAAGTTGGGGCATAGATGAAAAACATCAGCCAGACAAGTAGTGGGCTGTAAATGTTTAAAGACCCTTAAACCTGAATCTCATTTATTTAAGAAATATAGCCCTAATAAGTTTGATCTGAAGAAATTCACTAAAGATGAATTAAAGTTTAAACATTACATATATCTTTTTTTAGGAAGGTTAGATCTCTGGATGTGACCTAAGGTAAAAAAAGCAACGTTAGGAGATTCTTTAAAGTTCAAAAAGACCTTTTGCCCTAAATTACGTAGTAAAAGAAGCTTGATTAAAAAAAAACTTAGAAAAAAAATGACAGCAGAAAAAAATATTAATTTCAGAGGCCTCAAAAGATATTTATTAGATTAGAGAAAGAATAAACATAATTTAATGATGTCTTCATAAGTGAATTTTTTATATATTAAAATGAATTAATTGCCTTTCTCAAATTTCATTTCTGATACGAAGTTATTAAAACTTATGACTTAATTAATAATGACCCAAAAAATCCTATATTGATTATCAGCGAAAATGTAGGGTCATTCTATTAAATAAACTGATGACATTCTGAATAAATGACCCTGTAAATTAATTTTGATATTAACAAGAAAACAATTAAAAGAGAAAGATTCGAATATTTGATTGAAAGTTAATTGACTGATTTTATTTTTCTCGAAATAAACTTACCAGACTTTAATTCATCATTGAAAATTTTTTCAACTTTTTAAAATCACACACTAACCCTAAATTAACAACAATTATATTTTGAAGAAATGAAAAATAAATTTTTTCATAATTTTGATATTAAATCAAAGATCTTATCTGCTCTGGACTTGATTTCTTCTTTTTGACCTTGTTTTCCTCTTTGTTCCTTTGTGTCTGAACCTATAATACTTGGAATCATTTTCCTATTTTTGGCCTTATTCATAGGGACCTACAATATAAATCGTATTTTTTCTTTTGACCTTCTTTTTAAACTTCTTAAATTTCTATTGACTGACCTTATTCCAATGACCCTTATTATGGATAAGAAGATTTTCGAAGATTTCCTTGTGAGGAACATTAGTCTTTATAACTTCAATAATTTAAGACTGGCTCACCATAATTTTGTTATTCTCTTATAATGCCCTTCCATAAAAACAATATCTGACCATGATTATACAATGACCTAATCAGCTTCTGCCTTTTTTTTTGATTTTCTTATGGTTTTTAAGAGTAATTTTTTATAGATTCTTGAATGGTCTCTTTCTTATCTTATTTTTTAACCGACCTTTCCTAACCAGTCATGATGACTAAGAGCATTAAATGATTTAACGGTTAATTTTTTAAGATAAGCTTTGAAATCTTAGACAATTGTTTTATAAATGCAAATTCTTCTTATTTTATTTAATTTCTTGCTTAATTCATTTGCTTTCAAATGAGTTAAAAAAGGTTAATTTGGCAGATTCTTTAATTTTTCACATTATGTGTTCAAGAATCTCAATACACCATTAGGGAAAATAATTGTTCTGTTTTTCATGTTTGTAATCATATCCTCTAATTCTAAAAATGTAAATTTGAATGTTTATTCATAAGCGATGTCCCAAATCGAGCAATTAAAAATCAAATTAATTCACGGTCATTAGTATTTCTGATTGCGAGGTCATTTATGAAACACTTGAAAAGACTTTCTTCTTTTGAAAACTATTTAGATCCCTTATCAAACTTCTTTCTTTTGGCTCTCTTCAATAGAATTCTCTTGATCACACAATTTTTAAAAGTCAGTATTGACAACATTTTAATAAATGTCGTTATCATGACTTAAGGCATTCAAAATTACAAGATTTGAATAATGCTGGAGTGCAAATATCTGCCATTTAAAAATTTGTCAACCAAACAAATAAGAAAACAACCAAAAAATATTTAAAGGGCATTGCTAAGATAAAATGTGATCTAAATGGTCAGGTCATAGGTCATTAAAAGTTGAATCCACATTTAGAGTTAAATTTAATACTGACCCAGAATCTTTCGCATCATTGACCTAATTATTTTATTTCCAAAAATATTTGATAAAAAAAATAAAAAAGTTAAATAATACGAAAATAAGCAATAAATTATTAATCTCCTTTTGAAAAGAGAAAAAACAATGAGTGTAAATTTTAGGGGCAATCGTATGAATTATTATACATCTTCTTGAAATTTCTCAGGTCTGATTCTATTTCATAATTTCCTAGAAGAACTGCCCGCATAAAAAAGTCACTACAATAATGACTCAATTAAAACTCTTTTCGAATAAAAAAGGCATTCAAATAATAAATAGATAATTTATTAAAGAATTGCTGCCCTTATTTACAAAAGACTCAGAAGATTACAAACTTTGACTGTATCTAAACTCATAAATAAATCTTTTTTGTTTTGTTTAATTTTTTGACAAAATAATAAAAGCTAGAAATGCTCAAAAAGAATTTAATATTATTCATAATTTATTTATTATGATTAATAAAATAACTGAGTAATATAATATTGTTGGTCCTCGCTAAACGAGAAGTTTGACTAAGGCTTTACCTTCATCTAAAAGAAACAGAGAGACAGAACTCTTATTTTTGAGTAAAGTAAATGCATTTAGTCAATTGAAAAATTATTAAATTGATTACATTTATAGATCAATAAAAAGTGTAGAGTTTACAAGAGGACATTTAATTTTTTAAGAGGGATAAAAATGCGATGCTGTTTATGTAATCAAATAAGGTGAAATAGAAATATTTAAAAAGGAACCAATAAATCAACAAATTGAATAAAATTACTAATTGAATAAAAAAAAGTTTGTTCATTAAATGATTAAAGTATTAGGAGAATAAACCGCTTTTGGAGTTGGTGATATTTAAAATGGAGTCTATTCAATTAACGCAAGAGTGAGTTCACATTTTTCGGAATTATATATGATTAAAGTGTAAGACTATAAAAGAATCCTTGATATGGAACCATAAATTAAATTGTAATAATAGGAAGGCGAAAATATGGACAATATTGAAGTTATTCCCAAATATTAATTGCCATCTCTATATGATTCTGTTAAAGCATCTTAAGCTCAGAAATAAGAAATTTAATATCAAAAGAAGGTTAGGAAAGGGATAACATATCTTATTCCGGAATCTTAAGGAACGGATGTTATGAAAAACTCTCATATTGATTAGAGCCTCGAAGAAATCTATAAGTATTGTCATCAATCTATTTAAGAAAGTCTGTTATATTGCATCAGAAAATGCTTCCAAACTATTAGCAGGTAGACTTAGAAAACCCACTTATATAAGGATAAGAAATAATAAACGATAGATTGTTATTGAATAAAATTATATAGAAAGAGTACACAATTAAAATTGCGAAAGAATCGCCTAAAACTAATAAATTGATTTAAAAGAGTAATATTTCTTCTTCAAACAGTCCAATGAATAAGAAACTACAATTAATTTTTTAAAAGGATAAAAAAACTAAATATAATTAATCCTTAAATGAAACATCGCATAGAGAAAAAATGAAGATTATATAAGATACCTCCCCTCATTCTTCTTCATTTCGATCTGCTAGATTTGACACTGGTAGATCAACATTTCATGCAACTCCATTATTTGATTAGCACGATCCAATAAGATTAAAACAATTCATACCTACAGAACTTTTCCCTATATATTGTCATTTAATAAAGCCAGACAATTAAGAAATAAGTTGAATTGATCCTTATTTAATAAATTTGTCAATTGTTATAATTTATAAATCTTCCCCAATTATATTCTGAATGAATTATTCATTAGTTAATTAGGTTAAAAAAATAATTTATATTGACAGTATTAATCAAATTGTTAATCGAAAGACGAATAATTTATATGAATCTTTTGCTATAATTTGCTCTTTATCCACATAATCGATCATTATTATTATATTCAAGATAATTATTTATAACCTAGAATAAATTTTAATAAGCATGTTATAAAATGATTAAAATGACTAATTATATGTTCTCAAACTTAAGTACATTAATGTTAAATAGAAAAATAAACAATTTTTATATTAAATTTAATTAAAAATTATTTTGGATTTAAATCGTTGCCCATATTATATTCTGTTATATATTTTCATGAAAGTTTATAATATTTTGAATTAATGACTTTCTGAAGAATGCTTTATCTATTTTTTTCAATTAATTTCTTTATTAATGATATTATGAATTCTTTTATCTACATAAAAACGAGAGTATATTAATTTAGAAAAATAAATGTTTAAACACATTCATATATATTTATCATTTTTACAATTCTAAGATTATTTTGATTTTTCCTACAAAATCATCTTTTTTGGAAATTTATAATTCTCCTTAAAGATTTTTAAAGGCTTGATTAATTTGATGAATGACAGAATTTGAGATTATTCCTATTTAATTAGTCAACATAGTGATGAGAAGGTTTTCAAACTATGATAATTAATATTTTAATTACTTCTTATGGATTGAATATGGAAATTGAAAATAATATTTCAGGAATTGGAAATATAATTTTTGAATTTTTGGGATAAATTAAATTTATTAAACAACTCAAATCGAAGATTTCATATAGCAGCTATTTACCATGCACATTAATCCCATTTATTTTATTTTTAATCATTTATAAATCATTTATGTCTCCAACTGAGGCTTCTTAAACAATAAATGTTGAAATATTGCTCAATAAATTTGCAATCAATACAAGAATAGCACTATTCTCATCTATTGTATCTTCACCTTAATTATCGCAAACAATATCTTTTAAAGATTCCTTGCAAATTGATAAAATATCAATATAAGAGTTAAATTCACATTTATAAGCTAGAGTTTCAGAATGATCTTAACATATGCAATCGAAGCATTCAAAAAGCATTTTTTTATATTTTGGAATGTGTTTAAGTTATGGTCTATAAACTAAAACTAGTTATAATTATAATTTAAAAAGCTCTAGAAATTATTGGTCATTATAAATAATAAAAAATCCCTAGTTTATTTTCTTTTATTCAGATATTTAAGTAATAAGTGCCAAAAGTTTGGCTACTTATTTTAATTGTAGATCTGTTAATATTTAATGAGAGTTTGCAATTTAAATTTACTATTAAATTAAAATAATGAAAAACTTCATGGCTCTACCATAAATTTGATATAATGTTAGCTCAATATTTTCTGTTGAGAGCCTAGTATTTCTAGTAGAAATAATTTAATATGATACTTGTCATAGAAAATTGATTTGAATAATGTTATGATGGCCATTGATGAATCATAGTCTTTAGCAAATACTTCAATGTTTTCTTACGTCAATAGTTTAACAATATCAGGATATCTTAAGATATTAAATTAGAGCAATACATTATTCTTAGAAAAGTTCTATAAATATTATCAACATCAATTTGTGAAGCAATTCCAATAAGATCCCAAATATATTTTAAAATATTAATTTTATTCATCTCTACTAATATGCTTTATTTTATTTAATTATAGATCTCAACGATTGCATTTACATAATCATCAGAGCAATCATCTACCCAAACTATAGTAATAATTTTGAAGACAAGTGCTCTCTTCTTAATATATTAAGGTGTATTTAAGCAGGTTATGTTTAATTACAAGAAAAATTATTTAAGCATATTTGTAATGCTGCAAACCTTAAAAACTTTTCTGGGTATATACTTTTTCACTTTTTAGTAAGTGTGTTCTATTATACTAAGGCTGTGTTAAATTAAATAAGGATCGGCACATGTAAATACTTAAAAACTAAAATTGTAGAATAATATGTTACCATTCTTCTAGCATAGTCTCTAAAACTATGAGATAATTCTAGTATCTTTAATCTGCTCTTATTAATTATGAATATAATTGAGACAGATTCTTGAATTATTTAGTGTCCTAATCATAACAAACAGAATCGATTGTTTAAATAATAAAATTTTCAATGAACAAAAGAATTGCCATTTGTAATATTCTTGTATTTTTTTATTTTGTTTTTTGATTCATAATAAATTCTACTATAAATTTTAATATGTAAGCTTTTCCATCAAGATTTGGTGTTATTCCATCCTTCTACTCAAAACTATAAAAATCATAACCAAAATTTATAATGTTAGTATTTGCTGTATGTAATAAAAATACAATTGTTAGACATATCACAGAAGCACATTAATCTAATTATAAAATTAATGATTCGTACATTCATTATCTCCTCTTAATTATTCAATCATTTATAAAATAATTTGAATATTTTCTTAAATATTGGATCTGTAATGACGATTAAAAGGAATAAATATTAAATCCAGCAATTTTTTAATTTTCTTAACACTATATTCTTAAGGAATTTCAGTAAATTAATTTGATTAAAAAAATGTATTTAAAACAATTGCTAAATTATTTTGCATAGTATTATTTATAAGTACACGCAGTGGATTCTAAGGTGATAAATGCAATGAGCTTTGATAACATAATGAATTCCAAAGTTCTTATATTTTTATTATAGGATTATTGAGCATTATTTTAATACCAAATAACTATATTGTTTTTTTGTAAGATTCTTAAATCAACATAAAAAAGCTGTCAAATTAATATTAAAATTTTGATATTTTTTTCAATGTTAAATTATTCATTATTTTTATTGCTAGTGAATGAATTTCAGATGAAAATTCAGCACTCTAAATAAATTAATCTTGATTTTAATATAAGTATATTAATCCTTCCCATATAAGACTTCTGAAAGCTCCTTTACATTTCTTATTATGAAACATTGATAATCTCACACCAGCAATCCTTTAAAGCATACTTATAAATTATAAAGAAAGATTTTAATTAATATTTAAAAATCCCAAAGTATCCTAAAATAACTCTTTTAAAAAAATAGGGTCGATTAATAATTTTAAATAATAATCTGGATACTAAGAATTAAATTACCTTAAATACATTAGTTAATTGAGAAGAATCCTGTCCCTAATTATCAATATCCATTTCAAAATAACTTAAATTACAATTAAAGTTCATTAATTAATATAATAAGTTGACAAAAGACTCTGCCATAACCTTATTTTATTCATGTAATTTAATTAAGGATGAGCCTTTCAATAACTATAATTCTATGTAAGTCGCTTCAAATATTATCTCCAAAGATAAGCTACGTAAATAAATAAAATTACGTTTAAAAATGACTAAAGATTTTTCTGAATTCTTGATATCCACAGGCATATGAATATGATCGAATACAACTTATGATATTTTCAAATACTTTAAAAAAAACTATTTTATTTGATTAAATAGTTCTATTTATAATTTAACTTAAAATTTCTTCAATTTTTACAATATCAATCCAATTTTTTCTTATCAAAAGTGCAATTGTAAAAATTACTTAATTATATACATAACTTGGATGATTGTGGCATTATTGTAAATAAATTAGAGCAATATCTATGTGTTTTGTACAAACTTCTGTAATATTTAATCGATGATCATTATCATTATAAAATTGCTCAGTGCTGATTATTCTATGAGGTAAATTTGTAAAATGATTTCCATTTATTAGACATTTTTAGATTATTGAATAAAGGACAAATATAGTTTAAGAATTACAATCCTCTAGTATCAGACTTTTAAACAAATCAATATTTGAATAATCTAAAACAAAGTTTTTAAGCAAATCTAAAACTTATAAATTTTTCTACTCTATCAAGGTCATTATTACTTACATTAAAATCTCCTGCACTCATAGCAGCCTTTGAATTCTCATGTATACTTGCTTTCATTATCTAAATTTAATTCATTAAAATTATATTATTTAATAAATTATTTATTTGTTATTCTTCATTTAATAATTTACATATTTGTTATTTTCGTTTATTTACTCAACCTATTAAAATCCTTAGTATTACCAATTATGTTTATAACTTAATTATATTTAAATTAAAAGATAAATAAATAAATATCAACAGCAAGATATATATTTATGAATTAAATAAAGAATTCATAATTTACTTTTTAATCAGATTCATGAAATACCAAAAATCAATTTCAGAAATCTTTATCTCTCAAAATTGGAATATTAAAAAATAGGATTCGAACACTACTAAGAGATTACTTAGAACATCTAATTATGTTACTTAGCTTCAGAAGTGTACTTGACAGGTATAATAAAATGAATTTTTATTTCTTTTTGAATCTTAAATGCATAGAATAACTTTTTACCTAATTAAATAAGTTCAAATTTAGAGAATTCTTATTAGAACTTTGAAATGTTACTTATTGGTAAAGAAGACTTGAAATATAAAAGTAGCATATTTGAAAGTAGAATTAAAACAAATCCTTGTTCTTTTTAGTTCAGAAAAATAAAATTTATGAGTTATTGTATAAATGGGAAATTTACTCTATGTATTTTTCAGATGACTCTTAGAATTTCAAAAATAACTTTATTTTTAATTTTTAATTATTTGAACACATGTTAAATCTAATTGTAATATTTAATGTTTAAATTATATCAATTTTTTATAAAGTTCTTTTTTTAACAAGAGGAATCAGCCTATATAAAACAAAAAAATATAATGAATTTGTGGACATTGCGTTTTAAAAATTAAGATTTAGAGGAAAAATATTCTAATAAAGAGAAATAAAGAATCATTGTTTTGTTTCGATTGCAATACTTAATTCATTCGCTCATAAATGTACTCTATTTTGCGAACAATTATTTTATTTTGAAAAATTATTAATTTGCATATGCTAGGATGGGATTTTGCATTTGGCATATTATTTGTATGGTTCTATAAGCAAATATAAAAATAATTCATTTTAAATTATTCGTAGCTATATCAGAATTTTTAAGTTGTATTATTTGTATTCTAATAACAGACTCTTATGTTTAAGTTTAATTGATCAATAAATAATATGGTAAATAAACATCATCTTAAGCTGTTGTTATTGGAATATAAACAGGAATTATTATTATTAGTTATTTACTTGTTTGCCCTTTATGGTTTTTCTAAGGATTTATATTAATAGCTTCAACAACTTTGTTTGTTTTTTTGATGGGAAATATTACATATGTATATTGGACCTTCTATGTTCTGTTATTGATGACACTGATATTCTTTCGTTTTCTTGAATATTACAAAAGAATAGATTTTTATACAATATGTTAATAGACTTCTAACTTACATGCATGTAAAAACATTTTCGACAAGACAGTTCCAAATTCAATTTTGATAATTACTGAGAATGATGAGAGTTTACATGATTCTAGAAATGAGGTTAAAGAGATGAAGTTAATCTATTGTAATGATTTTGCAATCAAATACTTATCAGTTTCGGATGAAAATGAAATAATAAGGAAACTTAAGGGTATTTACATTCAATCTGAATAAGAGGCCGAGGCACCATATAATTCATGTGTAAGTATATATGATGTATTATATAAAAAAATGGGATAGCTTGAAGAATAATTTATATAGTAAACCTAGACAAGCAGACCTAATGTGATATAGAATGAATATGATATTTCAGAGAATAGCGAATATTTTTTATGTTTTAGATTGGATTCTTAAAGTAAGGTTATATTAAATTAAAAAACATAATTATCAATAAAATCTCATTTTGAAATTAGAATCATAAATTGCGTCTGGGAAAACAAACCTTCTATTTTAGTAATCATGAATGATATATCTGAGAAGATCAGATTAAATCATTTAAAGGAATTAGATCAATATAAAGATAGATTATTAGCTACAGTATCTCATGATTTAAAAACTCCATTGAATGGTATGATGATAAATATTAGTATTATGTAAAATATTTTGCAAAATACATCAAGTCTTACAAATACTAATATTCAAAGCCTTTGTAATCATTTAGATGAATTTAATCAATCAGGATAGTTATTGATATCCATGATTAATGATCTACTTGATTATAGCCAAATCAACAAAGGGTATTTGAGATTGCATCCTAAACGCTTCAATTTAGATAATACTTTTAAATTCATTCATTCTATTTTATGTAGATAATCTAATGAAAAAAGAGTTTAATTAATTTGGAATAATCTAATCGATCCTAGCAACTCTGAATTAATTACTGATGAAAATAGACTAAAGCAAGTTCTAATTAATTTAGTTTCAAATGCCATTAAGTTTACAATGTAAGGAGAGATAATTATTACAGCAGTTAACTCCAACTAAAAAGATCTTATTGAAATTTCTGTTTCTGATACAGGATATGGAATACCTGAAGAGATATAGAAAAATCTCTTTAAATTATACAGCACATATGATATTGGAAACAATAATAAACATGGTGTTGGTTTAGGATTAACTATAAGCCAATAGCTTGTATCTTTATTAGGACCTTCTGATAAGATTGAATTGAAATCATAGGTAGGTAAAGGATCCACATTTAAATTCGTTATTTTTACAAAATTAAACCAATCCTTAGAAAATTCCATTCATGAATAAGATTTAAATCAAAAATAAATCATTCCAAGATTCCCTTCTTAAAAAAATTTAAACTAAATTAGTAAAAAAAGAAAAACTTAATAAAAAAAAGCTTAGACTTATTATAAATTAGAGAGTATTCCTGATGAATCATAAAAAGTGTTAATTGTTGATGATACTCCATTTAATATAATAGCTTTGAGCGCATTGATTAATTAAGTGATTTATAATTGTAAACTCTACAAAGCTTTCAATGGTTAATAAGCCTTTGATTTATATTCGAAAGAATAAATGAATATTATTTTTATGGATGTAAATATGCCAGAAATGGATGGCTATTAATGTACATAAGAAATAAGATCTTTTGAACAAATCTCTAAATTATCTTAATCACTTATTATTATCGTTACTGCATTTACAGGATCTGATGAAAAACTTAAATCTTAAAAATGTGGAGCAAATGATCATTTAAATAAACCATTAAGTATAGAAGATTTAAAGAAAGTAATGAACAAATTCGGAATAATTTGATTTTTTTAAATTTAAAGATATATTATTAAACTCTCATTATAATTTCATAGAAAATAAGTGATAAAATGTTGAAATCTATTTAATTCTAATTATATTGTTTAAAAATTCATAAAAAAACATATTATACCTTACTCATTCATGTGCATATTCTTAAATTTATATAACTTATCTTTCATATAAACCTAATCAACAAATTCAAATGTGAATTGTCTAGATTTTAGATTAATTAAATAGATATTATATTATCATAAAATTATTGAATCAAAATTAGGAACTTGATTATTTATTACCTCTATAAACTCAAAGATATTATCTTTTTTAACTATTTGAAAATGCATTATTATTATCATTTTTCCAAATTAATCTAATTGTTATTGAAACAATTAATTAGAAATAAAATTTTCAATTCAATAACTTTTAGATTGTTCATAAAGATTTTCCGAATAACAATAACAGAGATTATTTTGTTTTTATATACAAATAGTTCAAGGTTTCTCATGCGAATTTTTCATTAATTTTAAACAAAAATTGTTTATAATTAAAAGAAGTCCAATTGTAATATCCTAATTTTGTTTTCTAATCTAAATACTTTTATTATTTTAGATTGAATTTAATTTTGATTCATACCTCTTAATTTTTAAGAAATGTTATAATTACGTATAGTTCATATAACAATATTTGAAGTGAACTTTTTTATAAATTAGAAAATATTACATAAAATTAAAATTAAAAGTTGGAATAAATATAAAATGAATGGCTTGGAACTTTTGAAGTATTAATTAAATTTAACCACAAATAACTAAACAAGTATTGGGTTTAATGTGTTTTTTCATGAACAGTTCTTTAATTCAAGGAGTTCTGGTTCAAAGAAAAATTTAGAAGAAACAGAGAAAATTATTGAATAATGGAAAAAATTAGAAGACGAAGATAAAATGTAATGGTAATAAAAAGAGGAAGAGTTGAAGAAGTAGATTAAGAGTTAAAATACTGAAAAATCTAAGCAAAATCAAATTCAACATTAAAATCAAAACCTTCAAAAATCAAATGGAAATAAATAAGAATAAACAGCAATAGAAGATATTTAAAAGAGTATTTAATAATTGAAATTTGATGAAGCTAAACAAAATTATAAGAAAAGAATTTCAGAAAAAAATAATAAGTAAGAAGTATCAGACGGAGATGATTAAAATGAAGATTGTGTTCAAAAGAATCAATAATAAAAAAATAATAAAAAAAACATGTAAAGAAAAAAAAAAGAGAAAGAAGAGTAAGATCAAGATGATGAAGATTATGCTGAATAGTTAAAAGAAGGAAGAAAATCTAATGCTAGACAATCAAAACCAAGAAATAGTAGATCTAGATGCAAATCTGGATATAGATCAGGATGTGGTAAAAGAAGAATGTGAATTACACAAACTTAATAAAAATCATCTTATTAATTTAATTTTATTAGCTTCTTTTTATTCTTAATCAATAAACACTACATTTATCAATCTATTATAAAGATTTACATTAGTTTTTTTGTTTATTTTATTTAGATTATTAAAATTTAATTTTTCAAGATTCTTTGCTTTAAGCAAGCTATTAATATCTCTCAGTAATATTCTGGATTAACAATAAATTCTATCAGTAGTTTTTTTTAATTTAAGATGAATGAAAATATTTATATTAAAAACTCAAATTTTTTGAAATGATTATTGAAGAAGATTTTTATTAAATATTCAATCAATTATAAACAAACTATGAATTTTCAGCAATTACATTTTTAATATTACAATTTCTCTTTATCCATTTTTAGATTACATGTTAACCATAAGTTTATATTTTCTTGTGGCTCATTAGGATTATCAGAAGATTATTTTTTATCATTATCTGTAGTCTTAGAACTCTTTTAATTAATATTGGTTAATTACTTTTTTATTTTATCTTTTTATTTTTTTTTCTTCTATTTTCATGTCTCTTTTAATGATAAGCAATCTTAGCAACTCTTCAAATGCTTAAGATAGAGCATGAGAAGTTTTAGCACTGGTTTCAAAGAATAACATAAATCTTTCTTTTGCATATTCTTAAGCTTTTTCAGTTATGACAGTTTTGTTTGGTAAATCACATTTATTTCCAAGAAGAAGAATGGTTGTATTCTTTCCTGCGTGTTTGTATATTTCATCAATCCAAAATTTCTCAATTTCCTAAAATGATTATAAACATGTAGTATCATAGACTAAGACTATACTATTTGTTATATATTATTAGAATACGCATCGGCTCCTTTATAATATGCATTTGTTATGGTTCTGAATCTTTCTTAACCAGCAGTATCCCAAATTTACAGTTTTACGCCTTTATCATCTATTTTAAGTGTTTTAAATCTATTTTAAAATTTGAATTAACTTAAAGTCAACTCCTATTGTGGAGATATAATTTTCGCTAAATATTTCATCTGTGTATCTAAGAAGCAGAGATGACTTACCAACTCCACTATTACCAATGATAACAAGCTTAAACAAATATTCGTATTCTCTGTTACTCATTAAATTAGAACTATAAATAATTAATATTGTTTTTCTGACAATAAAGTTGATTTAATTATTTTATTAAATATATATATATATCCATTCATTTAAGCATTTTGTTAATTGCCATATTTTTCTCTATGTCTTTTTTCATGACTTTAGCCACAGACATTTCAAAGTCTTCTTATGTTACATGAATTCTTCTTTCTCTTAATGCAAACATACCAGCTTCAGTGCAAACTGCTTTAGATTCAGCACCAGAAGCTCCTGGCATAACTTCTGCTATCTTTCTTAAATCAATTCCTCTCATTAAATTCATTTTTTTGGAATGAATTTTTAATATTTCTAATCTTGCATCTACTCCTGGATTTGGGAATTCAACTTTTCTATCAATTCTTCCTGGTCTCAATAAAGCAGCATCTAATATATCTATTCTGTTTGTTGCCATAATAATCTTAATTGTTTAAGTAGACTCAAATCCATCCAACTAAATAATTTCAATATAATTTCTTACTTGATTTAATAATTCTAACATTGTTCTTTATACTTCCGAATCACCTCCTCTTTCACCTTCCATCCTTGCTCCTCCAATAGAATCAACCTCATCTATAAATATTAAACATGGTGAATGTTAACGTGCCATCACAAATAATTCTCTAACCATTCTAGCACCTTCTCCAATATATTTCTAAACTAATTCTGAACCACTCACTCTAATAAATGTGCAATCCTGTAATCATCATAATATTTTATACTGTATGATGAGCTATAGCTCTTGCCAATAAAGTCTTTCCTGTTCCTGGTGGACCATAAAGTAAAACACCTTTTGGTTATGCTATACCTAAACTTTCAAATATTTCCGGATGTTTTATTGGTAATTCAATAACTTCTTTGACTTCCTTTACCTATTAATCAAGTCCACCTATCATATCATAAGTTGAATCTGGCACTTTCTCAACTTTCATTAATGATACCAGAGGATCAACTTTGGTTGGCAATATTTTATGTAAAACATAAGAATCGCTTTTTAATGCTACTCTAGTATTAGGTTTGCAATCTTCAATTTTTATACTCTTATCTAATGTCACCACATATTTTCCTTCTGGATTTACTTTAACTAACACTTTGTCCTTTCCCATTTATTTTACAACATCTCCAACATATGAATGAGGTTCTTATAGAGCTTATAACTCTTCTCTAACTTATCTCACTCAAAATGCAATTATTATTTATACCTTGACTATTTAGTTCGTTTCTTTAAGCTTCTTAACGTTTTACATTTGCTTATTTTTCAGCAATCATAAACTCAAGTAAATCGAGTTAGGATTATATATATTGCTTATAACTCAGTTTTCCACTCATTTTTAATAAAAAATTAATCAGATTAGGATAATTTTGACATCAAATTTTTTTCTCACTATTCTTTTAAAAAAATTATTTTAATATCTAAGGAACAAGTTATATGATATTTTTAGATAAAGCAAAATAATTATACAAACTTTTTGTTTTACCAAATTCTAACTTTTTTTTTAATAAAGTTTGACTTAAAAAGTATGATTTATGTGTTCTTAATTATTTAGTATTTATATTAATTAAATAAATTTATTGAAGCCATCAAAATTTTAATTAACCAAGTAAAATAAAGCAAGTTTTGCTATTATTAGATAAGAATAAAATATTCATTCTCTCCATTTTAAAAGTTCAATTGTTAACCAAATAATTTTCAGATACAAATTGATGATGAATACTATGAGTAATATGCTAAAGAGACAAAAATTTAATTTATCAATATTTTTTCATTTTTAAGATAAAAAAAATAAAAGCATAGGATTTTAGTATTATTATTTATCATATATTTTCAATTTCTTGATTTTAGTCTCAATTTTTTTTAAAACCTCCAACAGGGTTATGTTGTGGATTATATTCAGTGAAAAAAATCAATAAAATATCCAAAAATTTGAAATTTTACTTGAGATTTTGTAGAATATTTACAAGTACTTAAAATACTTAAATGTCAATAATTAATAGACACTATTCCTTTTATAGTAATCTTTAGAGGAGAGAGGAATAAGACAAAAATGGATGTTTTGTTGAACTTTTTTATTTTCATGAAAACACCAGAAAAGAATTAATAACTGTATCCTTATATGAGAGTTATATAATATTTACTTGAATAATGAGTTAAAAAAACAAGAGATTGAATTATTTAATAAATTAATACACGTATAATAATTTTAATTAAAAAATATGAGTTAAGAGACATTGAATGGAATAAATGGAATTTTAACAGATGTTTAAAGCTTTGGTTAAGAAAGCTATAGATTTATTAGAAAATGTACTAAACCAGATAAAAGAGGTATTTGGTAAATTAAAAATGATAGAATATATAAAAATTGCAACATCATGTGCAATAGGATTTGCTGTAATGGGAGCAGTAGGATATTTTATAAAATTAGTATTCATTCCTATTAATAATATCATCCTCAGCGCAAATTGATTTATTTGTTTATTTAACATAATAATAATATAGGAATTGTGTTTACATTTCTAAATATGATTCATTTAGACAACTACTTATAGTTCTTTTTCTCATGGATTCTTAATTCATGTGGTGACATGCCAATCTTTAATTTAAGATCTCGAAATGTTGAATCAACAAAGTATTGATTATATCTCTTAATGTATTTGCTTTACTCTTTATTAAGTTTTTATTCGCATCTAAAACAATAAAATAATAATTTTTGAGCTTCTTCAATGTTTCCCACAAATCCCAAACAACTTAGATGATACCATTCTGAGCATATTTCACATTCTAATTATAATAAATAATTTATACACATCATTTCTTCGTTTTCATTTTCTTGCTTGCATATACAATATTATAAATTAATAGCTTCTTTTGGTATTTTAATTTTAAGTGAGATATTACTTGATCCATTCTTCTTTTATTGTTTTTTAATATGTTTAAATATCTTGGGTCTTGAGTATATTGAATGTCTTTTCCTATTTGGTAATTCTTAAATATTTTAAATTTATAATTGAGATAAAGTATTAGAAGATTTCTTTTTCTTTCTCATTCTTATAGCTCTCTAATAAAGAAGGTATATTTATTCTGAAGAGTATTTTTCATTTGCTAATTGTTACCAAATTTTATCATTTTCTTCAATGTCATATATAGATATCCTTTTTAGAGGATACTAAATGGCAGTAACTTCGTTATTTTGTAAAGTAATAATGAACTTTTCATCTCTTTCCATAATTTCAGTAATTTATTAAAAAAGTTATTCATTTTCCTATTTAATGTCAGCTTCTAATTCTTCTTATTAAGCTTTAATTTAAAACTTTTAGAATTCTAAATCATTGTTTTTTGGTTTGTGTGCTAACCATTATTCTAATTTTTCATATTGTTTAAAAAAACAATATATTTCTTCCTTCCATAGATTGTGTTGATCTTCAAAAATTCTTTTTATTTTAAGAGGTTAATGTTTAAAACAAAAGATTTCATCAGATACCATATAAATTTAAGATCTTCTAGCGCATTCTGGATGAAATGCAATACCGCATTTAGATTTAGCACATGTAATACAAGCACCACTTTTTTTGGTCTTACAAATACTACATAATGGATTAAACTTTCTTTTATCAATTTTTAGTAAGTCAAAGTCTAACCAAAACATACATGAAATATGAGCCCATATCTTTTCAGATTTAGGTGATTCTCCTATTATGTTATCTAAAGAGTATTATAGAATCATAAAATTGTATGTTTCTTCTCCATCTGGAGGAGGTTCTAAATAGATTAATATTTATTAATACTTTGTCTATCAATTTTATTATTAATTGTAAATGTATGATAATTGGGATTTGATAATTCGAAAATTGAATCCTTCATTGCCAAATTTGTCTAACGCATGGCACCTCCTAATTTAGGACACAGTGGACACTTCATAAATCTACCTTTATTTCCAAAATTCAAACATAAGTCACAAATCCAATTATTCATTACATTTTCAATACCGTAACACTTCTAATGAACTATTATCTAGCATTTCTAACAAGTTAACAAGGATTCTAACGATCTTGCCCCTTGATTACAAATTTAACAATTATTATAAACATTCTATAATTTTCTTGCAGTTCCAGCCAAATTAGACTATTTTGATTAATTAATTATCTATTCATCATATATTCTATTAGAATTATTAAATCAAATTTACTTTTATTAGCTTTCAAGATAAGTTAGATATTGATTTTCTATCTCAGTCAATCCAATTAAATCTTTCAATATGAAATCAGGTTAATTTTATATTTCTAAAATTGGTTTTTCAACTTGAATTTCATCAATTTGTTAATTAAGTTCTTTTTTGGTCTCTAGTAGCAGTTCTTCGATTTTTGTTTGTAATGACTCCAAATCATTCTTGGGTGATAATTCTTTTAACCATCTATCTTAGATTAAAGTTTACTATGTTTCTCATTTCCATAATGAACCAATCATCAAAATATGTGTAAGGACGACATTGCTTTTCTTGATTATTCTGAAATTCTTCCTCTATGATATTATTATTTCTCATTATAAATTTTATTTCATTACTTAATTATTTTTGAATCTACTTCTTTTTAAAAGTATTGAGAACAAATGATAAACCAAAAGGTTATTGGAGTAAAGTGTTTTATAGGAGTAATTTTTGAATATGGTTCCACCCAATTAATGTCATTTAATCTTTAAACAATTTCAAATAATTATCTATAAGTCTTTCCATTGTTATGTGGTTTCTAGATCATTTGTTTTAAATCTAACTCTTAACCTATAGCATCTAAAATGTATTGACCTTCTTTTTAATCCTCATTTTGGGCATCATCAAATGAAGGAAACAGAAATTATTCCAAATTTTCAAAGCTGCTATCTAAAGACATTTTAAATTAAAAAAATAAATATCTTTATTTTCTTTACATTTTTTAATAAATAATACTGCCATTTCCATAAGGTCATGGCGTACCATTTTTAAAAAATAGATTTTAATAATATAAATCAATCTCAAATACGCTCAACAGATTTATTTTACAAAATTTCATCTCTTAGACATTTTTTAATTAACTCAACTAAAATACTAATAAATTTCATATGTTATATAATCTTCCCTATACTTTTAACTTAGTAGATCTTGAAGAACAAATGTAAAGATTTTAAAAATATTATTTTTTGTAATTTCCAAGTAATATAATTACATATGTTGGGTGTGCACTAAAGAATTCCATTTTTAACAATTAAAGCTATTCAATAATAAATAGGAATCCTGAATCTAAATATACTTTTTTATGCCGAATCAATTCTCTAATTCAAATACTTTATATCTAGTTAATCAACATAATATTATTGAATCAGCTTTACTTACATACTAACACATTTCTTTATCTAGATTTGATCTCTGTTTTACAATCTTTTTAAAGTTATATAAAAACCAGAAAATATTGTTAAAATATAAAAAGTATTTTAAATAAAGCAGATTATAAAAATAATATAAAACAAAACACCCCGTTCCTTAACTATTATAATTATATAAAATCCTTTTTTCTTTTCATCTTAAGAGAAATCCTAAAATAGATTTGTCTTAAATTTTAAATTGGTACACATTTTGATATAATATATTTATTGAAAAATTATCTATTTTTTTAAAGTGATAATGATATTCTTAATTTATAGTTATATATAAGTAATACTTAAAAAATTACAAATAAAAATATCATAATTAATAGCGAAAAAATATATACTTTTAAGATTTTTAAAAATACTAACCTAAAAGGATTACATGAGTCTACTTTAATAAACGAAAAGAAGCTACTTAGAAATTGATAATAATTAATAAAATTAAATAAATAATAATTATCTCTGTAGAAATTATTAGAATATTTAGTAAATTCAAAAAGATCTTATTGATA
The DNA here is from genome assembly GCA_000733375.1 of Paramecium sexaurelia. NCBI lineage: Eukaryota > Ciliophora > Oligohymenophorea > Peniculida > Parameciidae > Paramecium > Paramecium sexaurelia. Next base: position 202,098 of record JPFM01000082.1, on the reverse strand, counting down.
AGATTTTAGAATTTAAAATTGAAATTTTTTATTTCTGAGGAAAGACTACTTAAACTAAAATAGATTGAATTTAAGAATATTTTACATATTAAAATGGAACAAAGATATGTAGACAATAGAATTTCTAGGAGAGTAAGGGGCGTTAAATCAATATTATTGAATTCTAAGATCTTTATAAGAATTTTATAAAGATTTTTGATTTATTTAATTAGAAAGAATTTACTTACTAATTAAAATCTTATCCTAATTAACTAAGAATAAGATACAGATGTTTAGAAATCACCTAATTTGATTCTATTTTCTAATAGATAGATAAAATTAAAGGAATCACAATATCACAAGATATCTGTAATAGAGAAAATACTTTATAAAACCTTATTGTGAATTATGAATGAAATTGTAAAAAGTTAATTGATTGTGTTATTGAATTAGTAAAATCAAGGATAGAAATTCAACTAAAACGAATACCTTTTGTTCAATATTAACATTAAGATTTCTTATTATCTAAAAAAATTCATTTAAATATTACTGTAAATATTTATGATAATAGAAATTTTTAACATTTTCATTATGGCTTCTAATATATTTTTAATAGAAACAGAATTAATTCGATTATTTTTTTCAATTATTTATGTTAATAAATCGGAGATATACCAAAGTATTTTATAAGGGGTTATAACATACTCATTATGTAATGGTGATGTGTAGGGCATATTCTATATTTAAATTTATGACGACGGCCGTATTTACGCTCACGATTAATTGCGAATAATGTGAACTTACCTACTGGATGTTAGCTGTACTTGTTCATTCATTAATTGCTTATGTATATCATACTTACATGGGAATCATTTTAAATAACATAGTAATTAAGTTTCGAAATTTAGTAAATTGTAATGTAAATAGCAGAAAGTCTAAACCATATGATTTAAATAGAAGAAGGGCAAGATTAAGCAAATGCATAATAAGAATCTCAATATCTTGTAAATGAAGATCTTGATCCTTATTTGAACTTAAGTTAAGAAGAAATGGAAAAGAAATAGAAAATATTGGCAGCTTAGATTAGATGCGAAGTTGCACTAAAATATAAATCAATGAGATTTTTAGGCATCATAACATTTTGGAGTACCTAGATATTGGTTATTTGGGCATTCAGATTATAAATGTTGAATCCAGATGATCCTGAAATTTATCATGCATGTTTTAGACATGTAATTACTTTCTAATTGGTATTTTTATTCCTTACTATTTACTAATATTTGGAAGTGTATATGGTTAGTTTATTAATTATAATTTGTTTACCATTCATAATACCAGTTGTATTGTGGCATAAATTCAAATAAAAAAAGCAAAATTATGACAATCAACAATCTTTAAAGAAACTAAAAAAGACATGCAAAATACTTTATAAACCAGAAAAAATTTAAGGTGATCAAGAATGTGGTATTTGTATGCATGTCTATGTCACGGATGAAGAACTACTCATACTACCTTGTGATCCTAAACATCATTTCCATATGTCATGCATCTAAACATGGTTGCTAATCAATTCATCTTGTCCTAAATGTAGAACAAGCTTTCTCAGATTTAACTAACAATAATGATAATAATAATGATTCTTATTATTATTAATATGATAATATTTCATAATGTTGCAGATGCAATTTTTCTTTCCTTATATTCTTCAATTAGTTTCATCAAATGGTTCATGGATTTTTATGGATCTAATCCCTTAGGACATGTGAATGAACACATTCCAATATTTTAACAATCCTCAACTTTAACATCTTCAGCTAGAGGAAATGGGATTTGATATCTTACCTAATTTTTCTAATCTTTCATCTGTGTATTCATCTCTTGAATCTACAATCCATCTGTAAGCCTACATTAAGACAGCTGGACCAAGATATCTATCAGGATGCCACCAGTAAGAAGGACAAGATGTTGAACAACAAGCGCATAATACGCACTCATAGAGTCCATCTAATAACTTTCTATCTTCAACTGATTAGATATATTCCTTATTTCCTTCCTAAAATTATAAATATTAGAAATTGATTACTTTTGGAGTTTTCCTCTTTAAATATGGGTCAATAGTCTTATATTGAGTATAGAAATTAGTCATGTCAACAACTAAGTCTTTGACAACAAACATGTGTCCTAATGGAGTAATATATGCTGGCTATGTCAAGTCAGTATCAATTGCATGAATACAAGCCAACTTATGGAGACCATTACAGTTCATAGAGCAAGATCCACAAATACCTTCTCTACAGGAACGACGTAGTGATAATGAAGAATCATAATTATCTTTGATGTATAACAATGCATCCAAATACATAGGAGGTATCTTCTTTAAGTCAACATAATAGCTCACATACTTTGGAAAGTCGTTCTCATCCTAAAATCAATAGGTTTAAATATACTGCTGGGTCATATCTATAAATTAGGAATTGCTTCATTTTAGATTTCTCCTCTGTTGTTAGTTTAGGATCATGCTCCACAACATAGTTTATTTATTAGATGCCTTTAACTGTACTAGACACTGTGTCAAATAATCTTTTTGTTGCATCGTTACTGTCATGATGATGTGTACCATGCCAGAACATTGGTCTTCTTAACACTGTAGACAATCTCTAAAGCATAATTAAATTTATTCAATTCAATCTTCACTACATAGTATTTATAAAATCAATTTTCCTTCTATTCTTACTATTTTCCTTCTTCTTCTTTTGCTTATTGAGTCTCTTCTTCTTTTTTAATCTTCTCCAATATTTCTTTTTCATTTGCATCTGGAAAATCTTTCATCAATTCGCATTTTGCATTGTGTAAAATGGATTGAAGGTAAAATGATCCTCCCTTTACTGGATCGTTCTTATGAAACTATCTCCAATAAATCTTAATCATCAAATATTAGATTTACTTTTATTATCTCTTCTGCATTTGCTTTCTCAGGCGTCAATTACAATATTTTAAATGCTTCTTCTCTTGTCATAGGTTTATGTGTTAAATTGGCTGCCTACATCGTCTAATTTAAAAACTCTGTAAAAGGATTCGCTGTCTTTCCTCCTTATTCTAATTATCTTAAACATATGCATACATTTAGCTGTTTATTAATATGCTTTCACAAAAGATTTTGCTACTGTAGAACCCACCTCTATTATTAATTTGATGATAAGGCGTTTAACCATTAATAAAAATATATTTATTTATTTTTTTTATATATTATAATTTTTATTACCTTCGTTTCTTAAAAATGATCAATACATAATCTTAAACTACTAATCAGGAACTAATAAAATTAATAAATTAACCAGAATTGATAATTTCAAATCCAATCAGAATTTATGAATTAGTAGAAGCACTTTGCCAAAAAAGAGCCACCCTAGAATTATAATTTGATGGCTCTACCTTTTGCTGTTTTTGTTAATAATATATAAATGAAAATAATTATAAACTTTTACCTTGTGGTCATAATATTCATCCATAATGTTTTAAAGGATATTTAATAGAATAACCCATTTTTATGCAATCTATTGCTTTATATTCCTGTTGCAAAGAATCCAAAGCTTGCGAAGAAGTCGTTATAACTGAAGAGCTAATTGAATACATATTAGAAGAAAAGAAATCAAAAATAATTAAAAATTAGTATATTATTTCTCTTACCTAGATTTGGAATTGATGAGGATAATACTGTTAGTTTAGAACAATTCCAAGACGATAATCTAATTACTTCCCAATTACAAGAATAAGCTCTAATGGGAGAACAAGTGGCTAAACAAGATTAACTGATCTAGAAATAAAAAAGGGAAAGTGAAGCTACATTTGATTGTGGAATTTGCTATGACACTTTAAATGTAAATGAAGAAGCAATCACTTTAGAATGTGAACATAGATTTTGTAAAGGTTGTCTTCAAAATCTAATACAATGCTTATTATAAAATGGAAAATATAGAGAGAATGATATAGTTTGTTCTTAATGCAATCAATCTATTGATTTTGCTATAATCAACTATTGTGCTCCTGATTGTAGTTAAAAAATAGCAGATTTAAGGTAAAGATCTAATAAATTTATAAAAGAGTATAAAATTTATAATCTGAAAATGTCAATGAAAAATTAGTCCGATGTCCTAGTAGAAATTGTCCATAATAATTTTTTATTCACAAAGATCAAGAATTTCCTATTTGCATGACATGTTAATAGGAATTTTGTGCAAATGGTTTTTATTGTTATATATAAATCTTTTTAGGATGTGAAGAAGTTCATAAAGGAATTACTTGTGAGTAGTATTAAAAAAAGATTAGAGTTACTTAATAAAAAGGATTAGTTAAGTGTCCTAAGTGTAATGTGTAAATTTTAAAGGATGGAGGGTGTAATCACATAACTTGTGTATGCAAGCATGAATTTTGTTATGTTTGCTAAAAAAATTATAAACCAAAAAGAGAATGCACTTGTCCTTAGATGACAAGATTTGATAGATTGAAGCTCAGATTTTTAGGATTCTTCAATATTGATTGATTTATTTATTAAACATATTATATATACAATAAACTATATGTACTAATAATATGATGCGAAAATTTTTCATATTTTCAATAATTATTGTTTGATCTGTTTGCTGCTCTTTTCTTATAACCTCCTCCAGAATTGTCGCTTTCGTCTTCATCCACTTGTCTTCTTCTTCCTCCATTATTATTATAACTTCTTCCTCTACCTCTATTTGATTAAACATAAGGTCTTTCTGGATCTGCTACCTTCCTGTATGAATCTCTCACCTGAAATCCTCCTGTTCCTCTTCCGTATTCTCTTCCTTCAGAATATCCAATATCCCAATCCAATCTTATTGCTCTCTCATCTAATTTCAAGAGATTCAAATATTCGTGGGCTTCTTTTGCATCTTCATGGTTAAAATATTCGATGAAGCAAAATCCAATAGCTTTTCCTGTATCTTTATTTCTTCCCATAATTAATCTTCTGACTCCTGCTCCAACTCTATTGAATAATTCGAATATCTATTCCTCTATAATGTATATAGATAGGTTTCCCAAGTATAAAGTTGTTGATACTGAAAGTTTTTAAAAATATTCTTCCCTTGTCAAATTTGAACTCTTGTCATAGTATTGACTTGTAGGTTGTTATAAATTTTCATACAAACTTGCAGCATTCAAATTACTCATTTGATTTAAATTATTGAAGTGAAACCCATTAATAAGTATAAATATAAAATATAAAAATATCACCACCATTTATAACACCCATAAAAATAAAAAAGGAATATTAATTTAAATAAATTAAATCCACTTATTTATATTTATCATGATGATCAAGCATATGTCTGATCCTATGTGATCGATGTTAAAGGATTCTGAACTTAGTATTTTTTATTAATAATTTAATAAAAATACCATTTTATTTCCCATATTTTTATTATTTATTTCTTTATTATGATAAAATTAGAGGAAAAAGCATCTAAAATACATTGTCCACAACATTAGAAAAGCATCTAATATATTACTCTCAGTAAAACCTCAAATACTAAATTGCTTTGCTAAAAGTGTACACAAAGAAACAAAATTTCAATCAACAAAGCATCAGAATTGCTAATGGATATCAATTAAGATCATCCAATAAACTACCATATAAAAGAACTACAAAAATAATATGAAAGTTTAAGAAAAGAAATTAAATCTAAAGTAGATGAATTACTTGATGAAACTGAAGATTGTATTAATAGCTTAATAAATCATAAATTAAATGATAAATAAATTTAGCATTATCTATATGATGATAAACTATAAGAATACGATTTTGAGAAATTACAAGAAATCTTAAGCAAATACTATGATTTTGAATAAGACAATTAAATCATAGCTAAAATTCCATCTAATGATATGCATAACATTTACTAAGTTTAGTAAAAATGTTAGAAAATAGCTTCAATTGTTAAAGCTTTCTATAAATCCTAATATCATTAAAGACTTGGAACACAACAAAGCCAAGACAATCTTTTAAGCTAAGTTCCTCCAAAAAAGAATTCTAAACCAGATAAATTAGTTGAATAAGAAAAAAGTGATGATTTTAATAAAGGTTTATTTACAATAAAAGAAGAAATTACAATAAATTCTATCTGCAACTGTATTGCTTTAAATAAAACTGCCACATTGATAGTGTGTGGCACATAAGGAAATAATAATGAAGACAATCTTGTTTTACTACATAATAAGGAAGAAGGTTTCAAAGAACTTTAGACACTTGGGGGTCATGTAGGATCTGTACATGCAGTTTGTTTTGGCAAAATCAGTAATACAATAATATCAGCAGGTGAAGATAAAACAATTAGGATTTGGAATGAATATTTATAGAGTAAAGAAAAAGAAATGAAGTATTATAATTGTAAATAAATCATTAATGAAGCTCACAATATGGAAATTCATTGTTTATGCTTAAATTAGTTAGATAATTTATTAGCTTCTGGATGTCAAGAAGGTAATATTAAAATATGGATTGAAGTAGAAGATAAATGGATGAATTCTTAGATTTTGATTCTTCATAATTAATGGGTAAAATCATTAAGTTTTAATCATGATTCTACATTTCTGGTTTCTGGTAGCGGAGATAAATAAATATGTGTTTGGAATTTGAATGAAGATTGGGAACATTTTTAAACAATAACTGAACATACAAATTTAGTGAATTGCGTTAATTTTGCTTTAAATGAAAACACTTTTGTAAGTGGTTCTGAAGATCAAACAATTAAAATTTGGACTTAATAATTAAATGGATCGAACAGTAAATTTATTTGTGTCTAGCAACTTGAAGGTGGATATTACATACGATCTGTTTAATTTAATTAAAATTCTTAATTATTAATATCTGGATCTTATAGTAATATTAAAGTTTGGGTAAAAAATCACTAAGGGTAATTTGTATTGAATTAGCAAAAATACTTTGATTCAAGATAAGTTATGCTCTCTGATGATTCCAAAAGTTTATTTTCAATAAATAGATTCAGCATGAATATTAGAATGTTTAGAATTAAAGAAAAAAATAAAAAGAATAATATAAAACTCACATTTTGATTAAATTTTACAAAATTAATATAAATTAGTTGATTTTTGTAAACATACTTAGATTTTATTATTCAAATATCTTGTATTTTTAATCGTATAATCATTATTTTATAACCTATTTTTATTTAATATTTTTCTTATTTTTATAAGATATCCTTTGTTTTTAAATTTATATTATATGATCAAATTGATTTTATCATAATTCATAATATTATACTATTAGCTGTCTTATTGAATAAGTTGGCATTATTCTCATATATGGATATAGAGATTATAATATGTATTTTCTAATAAATAACTAATTTAAAATTTATTAGTTTATATAGTTTATATAGTTTATATAGTTTAAAGAGTAAAAGTAAAATTATTTCATAAAGAATAAATAGATTGTAAGATGAAAAATAAAGAAAGAGTATTCGTTTTAAGTATAATTTATCAATATAAGCTATTTTATGTATATTATTTTTTTCATTCTTTTGTCTTAATGATGATTCTTTATCTGTTACAAATTTTACATTAATTTGGTTAACTTTCCGTTGGGTGTTTTTTGATCCAGAAAAAATTGCAGCCTTCACAATAGTGGATATGTTTAATATGAGTCTATTTGATAATATTCAACTATTTATCTAAAATATCTTTAAGATTAACTTTTAAATTTTTTTATAAAAATCTCTATGGTAGTTTATTGTTACAATGACATTTAATTTCAGAAAACCGATCATAATTTTATAATTAGATTTAATATGATTCTTTTAAACAAGCTTCATGATAGAAATGAAAACATGGAGTTTATATTGATTCACATTCGATTGTTTTTTTACAGTACTAACAAACAGATCTAAATTATGTTTACAAAATAGAATTATTTGTAATATCGTTTTTATTACTATGATAACTAGAATTTGTTTTAACACGAGTATTTGTTGATTAAAAATAGTTGTCTTACATTATATTATGATTAGCATAAAACTTTATAGAAGGTTTTATAGAAGAGAATAATTTTTTGATATCTTAGTTTTTTTTGAGATTATCTGCAGATTATTGATTCTATTTAGAATTCATCACATCTTATTCTTTTAACTTTTTAAAATTCTAGTTCGTATTAATTA
>JPFM01000082.1:51783-193898 GCA_000733375.1 Paramecium sexaurelia | reverse complement strand
CCCCAACCCCAACCCCAACCCCAACCCAAACCCAACCCAACCCCAACCCCAAACCCAAACCCAACCCCAAACCCAACCCCCAACCCCCAAACCCAAACCCAAACCCAAACCCCAACCCAAACCCCCTTAGTTTTTTTTGAGATTATCTGCAGATTATTGATTCTATTTAGAATTCATCACATCTTATTCTTTTAACTTTTTAAAATTCTAGTTCGTATTAATTATTTATGAATGTGTATTTTAATTCTAACTATAATAAATTGGTTTTTATTTTTAAGAACTAAAAAGGCTGTCTAAATTAGATTGTCCACCTTATTTTTGTATTTATTAAATTACTCTCAATAATTCATCTGAAGCAATCTCTAATTAATAATTCATTTATTAAATTTCATTCTAAACATACTGCTAAATTTCACTTTGTTTAATTTTAATGTTTTGTATAACAGTCTTTAAATTATTAAGAGAACTTTAATAATTAAGGTTCTAGTTAATATCTTAATTCTATGCAATCAAATTCTGCTAAAGAATTTTTACATCAATCTATTATTTATTGATAACTTTTTATTCATTTTATTTGTTGTTTTAGGCAAGAGATTGTTTAATCATAATAAATTAATTATTTCTATTAAATTAATAAATATTTGAACAATTATATTAACAAAATATTTGATGAAGAATAATCTTATTACTATATCAAATTTTTTATCATTATGGTTCCTAGGTTTAGGTTGTTGATATTAATCTAATTTTAGTTTTATTTTGCTATTATCCTGTAAGATCTTAATTATTATTGAATTATGAAGATGGTTGATAAATATTATTAATAGTGTAAGATTACTATTATTAATTCTAATTAGCATTATAAATAGGTTATTAAACTTATTATTATGGTAAATTAAGTTATTATAAGTCTTATGATAATACTTAATTATTGAAACAATATTATTCTTAATTTGATACTATTCCCTAATGCCTTTGATACATATGTATTTATTCACAAAATTATTATATTATTTATTCGTATTTAATAATATTTGATACACTTTAATCTGTTTAGAATTAAGTACTTTAAATTCTTTCTTGTATTTCTTTAAGATTTTTGTTAAGTAACTAACTCATATTTTTATTATATTCATTTAACTAAAACTCTATTTATTACTTGTACTTATCAAGATCTTAAGACTAAATTTCAATTTATGAATGAATTTTATTTATTTTTTCTGCAGATTTTTTCCAAATTTCGTGTGCTTAATCATTTTTATCAAAAAAGTTTTTCATTTACTCTTAAATTTAACGCGCTGGATGAGTTTATTGTAGCTTTTATATTTATTAATCTTAAAGTAATATCTTATCACCTAAACTATCTAATTGCTGTTAATACTTTTTAAAATTAAGTTCATATTAATTTATTTTCTATTCTAGACTTTTAATTAAAATTTCTTAATTTTTTATTTTTAATACAATTTAATTATTGGATTCGAATTCCTTATCCTGAATCAAATTTGCATTCGCTTATTAATCGCTTTTATCAATTTATTATTAATAAGTGGTCATTTATAATTTCTCTTTAATATAATTGATATCAATTTTTTCAGAGCCTTTATATGGATTCTTTGAAGATTATAATTCTTAATTCTGAGGTGCAGTTTATGGTTTGGAACCCTTTAATAAAGTATTGCTTAATTGTGATTGTTGTGAAACAGAAATAACCTTTCTGGGTTGACTATGTCCATACTATGAAGGCGGACCCTAAATTTACATCTTTTAATAGAATTAATAAATTAAATAATGAAATTTAATTTGAAATTAATTTAATGGATTTATATTATTTAATGATAAAATCGATTTGATTTAGCGAAAGAATGAAATATAATTAATATTTGAAAATGAAATTTTGATTTCAGAAGGTAAGTTTATTTCAAATGACTAGAAGGTTGGAATTTAGATAAGAGTTGAAAGTTAAAACACTAGCATAGAAATTAGAATTGATTATTATATTATATAAAAATTAATAAGTTCATATGGGAAATTGTTTAAAAAGAAACTAAACCTAGTTATAATAAAATCAATAATGTCCAAAATGCCATTTGGTATTTTAAGCTTAAACAAGTGCTCTTTAAGTAAGAATATTCAAGTAATAAAAGTACCAATAACATGTTACGAATTGTCGAGTTAGACAAATTTAAAATCAACTTCTCTAATCTCGTAATGTGTAAGTAGGTGATGTTGTTATTGAACCGAACCATCAACCTAATCTAAATCCAAATCCAAACCCGAATCCGAATCCGAATCCGAATCCAAGAACCACTGTACTAAGATTATTTTCATAATTTTAAGCCTCATTATATATAGGATGATTTTCAAAATAGAAAATAAAAATATTATTGGTGTAAAGAATTATTGCCTGGGTCCAAGATTAAATATAAATGGAACAAAAAAGTAAATAAAACATTATTTTAACTCAGTTATCTCCACCCATGCCAGCAGCAAATGTTTCTGAAATGTTGGCATTGCCATGGGTTTAAATTAAGAATTCTGAATTCCCAATCAAATAAACTTGGTTTAGATTGTAATTAGAAAAAAAAAGAATACCTTGGTAATAAGGAGCGGAAACTTTATCTGTAAACAAAGAGAGTTTCTTAATGACCACTCTGAATATGTATAAAGAAATTAATTGGCACAAAGAAGTGAAAGTCCATATTGATGGAGATAGAGTTCTGGATGCTGGAGGACTCTTAAGAGAATGGGCTAATTTAATAATGAAAGAAATTATACATCCAGAATCAGGTATGTTTTAATTAGCAGATTGCGAGGATGTATCTTACAAGATTAATTGTGAAGCAGATTCAGATGAACATATCATAGATTGTTTTAAATTATTAGGCATTGTTGTAGGTAAATGCATTTTTGAGAGGATTCCTTTAAATATTTATTTTGATAGGTCAATCATTAAGCACATAATAGGATAACCTATTTTCTTAGAAGATATTTACTATTATGATCGACAAGTAATGTTATTTAAAATTTTAGTTATATTAATCTTGGGATTTTTTGGTTAATAATAAATTTGAAGCAGATGATATATCAGAATATTTCGTTGTTTATAGACAAAGCAAAGGAGATTATTATGAATTAAAACCAGGAGGATAAACTATTTAATTAGATATGGATAATTGTTAAGAATACGTTAATCTGTGGTATATATATAAGAAAGTTTAGCATTGAATATTACACACAAGTATCAGTGAAGCCCTTTTTAACTGCATTTTTATCATCTCTATATAGTGTATTAAATTCAGATTTAATTATTAGATAATTCCAAAACAACTTCTTAGCTTACTTGAACCTTTAGAATTAGAAATGATTCTTTATGGAACTCCTTTTATTGATATAAATGATTGGAGAGATAATACTGATTATAAAGGGGCTTATTACAGAACTCATTAAATTATTTAGTGGTTTTGGGAAATTTTGGAATAGCTAGATTAATTTAATCTTGCTAAATTTTTATAATTTTGTACTGGATCAACTCGTACACCTGTAGAAGGATTTAGAAAGTTAGAAAGTAATAGAGGGAATTGTTCTAAGTTTTGTATTGAAAGTGTTCCATTTACAAAAGCTAATCCTTATCCTAAAGCTCACACTTGTTTTAATAGATTAGAACTACCAATGTATGAAACAAGGGAAGAAATTGAATCGTATTTAAAAGCAGTAATACAGGCTGATATGGATGGATAATTTGGAATGGAATGACATTTAATTCAATATTATATAATTAATAATTTAAAAATATGCATTGTCATTTATTTGAGGATCCATAAATAAATAATAATGACTAGGCAAGAAAAATTAAAAAAAAAAACAAATATGACTATCATAGAAAAAAGAGGAGAAGTTCTGATGCTTCTAATTGTAAGAAATTGGGTTAAAAATTTACATCAGATGAAGATAAGCTAATTCTACAGTTAGTTCTAAATGTCGGACCTAAGTTTTAAAAAATTCATAAACACTTTCCAGGAAAAACTCTAGCGATGGTAAAGAATAGATACTACAAATATCTTCGATATAGATGGGAGGTCTTGGGACAGTATGTATTTAATTTATATTAAGAAACTACAAACATTTAAGTGTTCAATAGGATTCTTATGAAAATTTATGCGAATTATAAAAAATAGTAAGTGATTAGCTTGACGAAGAAAAAAGCGACTTGGTATCATAAATAATCTCACATACAAAATTACTGTCAAATGCTCGTATGTTTGTTGAATATCTAGTTGATCAATTATTATGAATTCATTATTGTTTCTTAATATATTATGAAAATCAATACTTAAACTACTTTAACATATCATTCCTTATAATTAAATAGAAAATCATAATCGAATTAATACCTTAATGAGACCAATAACAAAATAGAGTAAAAATCTAGAATTAAATCTATTTCCACATTAACGTAAACACAAACAAATAAAAGACATCTTATACTCTCAGTTATAACAGCATCCAATTAGGAGCTTGTTAGAAACCTGGATTTACAAAGACTTTTTAAAAATTATCATAATTTTATAATAACTATAATATATAAATTCGATTAAATAAATAACACTCCCATTTCATTACTTTCCATAAATTAGATTTATTGTTAAACTTACACTAACATTGCTTCTTTTTAATCCTAATCAATCTAATTTCACAAAACCTTTAAATACTAATTATAATTCTTTATAAATTAATGACTGTAATATAAAATTCATTCAATAAATGTTACATAGAAATACAATAATTTCATACTGTATTCTTACTAATCATATCATTATCACTAGATTTAACTTGTAATAGTTTTATTTCTTTCAAATGATATCTGAAATAACAACTTAGGTAATTTTTTATTTGATTTTATTTAATTTTAAAGTTTAATTTTTTAACTTAAATATGCTAAATATATTTTTTACGATGAAAATTCCTGTTTCTTTTTATAAAAAAGAAATATCTATTTTTTTAATCAATTTATATCTTAAAATTATTTTATATTTACAACCAAAAATAATGGGTTAATATATGTGAATTCGTTTATGAAACATTTACAAAAAAAATTGAAAAATTGAGCAGCATCCAAATAAAATATAAGGAATTCAAAACAGCTTTAAATTTTTTTAATAAACCTTCAAAGCAACCAGAGTTATGTAGGAATATGAAAAGCTTGATCAAAATTAAAACTTTAATAATAGCCTTATTCTTAATAAATTTAATGGCTTAGATTATTATGGACAAGCATTCTTATTTAAGAAAATAAACAATCTAAATGAGCATATTTTAATTCATTGAAAAGACATAAAAAAATTAATTCAATTAATTTTAAAAATAATAATTTAAAAGTAAAGATTAGATCAAACAAGGCTATTGAATTTATTTAATCCTCTTGTTCTTTAATTTTCTATAAAGGTTGAAAACCCTAAAATTATAAAATAAAATGAATTTTGTTCAAAAACTCTAAATTATAACTATTATTATTGCAATTCACCTATTAAGCAATAAACTAGATAGGTTTATAAGTTTCATTAAGAAAATATTTATTTATTTTATTAAATATGCATTAATTTAGAGTTCTTTTTATTTTCATAATGATAGGTTTCTTTTGATAGGGTTATCTTTATAATTCACATCAACAATTTATAGGGAATTTATTATTCTGAATCCTATCTTTTGAGATTATTTATTATATATAAGCTATTTTATTTATCAAATGTAATTTAATTTATTATAAAATTATAAAACCCATAAAATAAAAATTAATAATTAAATATTTAAGAAAAAAAATATTTGTAGTAAAACTTAATCCTTCCAAGATTCAAATTTAGAAAGCTATCCAAGTTTAAACCTATTTAATAGGTTGCGGGCAAGGCTCCTATTCCGGAAGCTGAGCTCGTTACAAAATTAAACAAACGAAATCATTTTTTTTTATTTATATTGCTAATTATTTAATATTTATGCAGCTATATATTTAACTTTTCTTGTTAATTACAATAATTAATAATGGTAGACATAAGATGTCCCTTTAAGTCATTAATGTAAAAATAATTACTTAATTTTATTTATATTATATATTATTATTTTTATTAAAAAAAATGTATTAATTATGGAGATTCATCAAGAGAGGTGTGGTTAGCTAACCACACATGGTTGCAGGGGTAATAATTGGATATTTTGGAATTGGAATAGTTAGCTATTACAATAGCGATCTATAATTTAATTATGTGAGAATATTAATAATATCCTCAATAGGGAGAATATAATGAACCTCATTCACACAATCATGGAGAGTAGGTTAGATAATATTGTGAATCAACTTTATTGAAGATTAGATCATAAGTGAATGGACTCAGAGAATAACATTGAAATAATCTGAAGGATAATTATATAATATATATAATCATAAAAATATCATGTTCTGGCAATATGTACAAGTTAATTAGAGATTAATTTTTAGATTATTTCAATATTCCGCATTTATAACAGAATTTACAAATATTTTATGAAAATTATCTATTATATAGCATTTATGTTAAATTTGATAAAATTACAATCATTACAATTATTGATTTTCCTTTCAAAATTTTATTAAACTAAAAAATTTATAATAATTATTAATTAGAGTGATATTTTATTGCCAGAGATTTTTGTTATTAATTTAATCTGTAAATTCTAAATCTTATATTCGGATACTTCCAGAATATAATCTTGATAATATTGGAATATCCTCAATACTGATGACAATAGTTTTCATTTTTTGAAATGTTTCAATTGTGTCAATATTACAAAATTAATATTTATTATAAATTTTAGTATGTCAAAAGATTAGTAAAATTAATAACATATACTCTAAATGAATTTTGTAATAGAATTATTTCTTTTAGTATATACAGGTTTCAAAGAATCAATTTGATTAAGCATCTTATAATCGTAATTTGATATGTAAATTTAACTCCAATTGACATATATATTATTAATGTATATATAAATTTGTATGAATATTTCCATAATTTATTTTGGTTTAATTAGAATAAATATTAGTAGACAATAAAATCAAAAAACAGAATAAATATATTTATTTGTGAAATAACAATTTTATACAATAGTTTCAATAATCTAGAAAATCAAAGTAAATATTAAAATGCTTACTCATGCATAACATTATAAATATTTTTTTCAATTAAGGGGAAGCATTATTAAAACTAAATTAGATAATTTTAAAGCAAAATATTAATTACAAAGGATCTGTAATTAAATTCATAGTAAGGAAACTAATAATAAAGTTTATTCCCCATTAATTGGATCTTGATACGTCACCACCAGAATCTTAAGCTTCAAATGCCATCGACACTATTATTAAATAACTAAACACTGCTGTCAAACCTAAAAGTCCTATCCAACCAATTATTCTGAATATTAAATACTAATGAGGCATAAAAAATGTTAGAATCATTAATTCTAAAACTGATAAAATAGATGATAGAACACTATAAGCAATTGTTGATCCTGGATTTAAATCAACTTAGAAGAAGATATTAATATAGCAAGTGGTTAAAAAGGTCATGTATATTAAAAAAAATCTTATTGGTCTAGGTAGCTTTTTATCAAAGATTGCAATAATACTTAAAATTGATTGAAACAAACTTAGAAATAAAAAGATATTTTTTAATGTAAATCTTAATTTAAATCCTTCCTCTAAAAGTTTATTTCTTTTTTTTTCTAAATACCATATCTGAATAACTTTTTCTTTTTCTTCAATCGAGAGACTATCTTCTTCATAAAATTCATGATCTAGAAATAAAATTTGTTCCTATGATTTTCTTTAAGGAACTGAAGATTTAATTAATTTAGTGCTATAACTGTTTATATGAGATTCAGGTTCTGATCCAGATTAAGCTGCTGCAAAGTTCGGTTAAACAATTAAATTATTATCGTATATAACTCCGATTGGACTAGCTGAATTAGGAGATAAAGGAGGATAATCATTTATTTTTACTTAACTATTAAGTGATTTACAAAATTTAGACTAATTATATGAACTCTTTTTTAATATTATTTATTGTATGTTTTCAGAATTTCTAATAGAAAATTAATCAGATTAAATTCTTGAGCTATGTCTTTCTTGATTTAGATTTTTTTAGATTTAATTTTATTTTAAACTTTATTGATTATCTTCACCTGAAGAACTATGTTAATATATTTTGGTCACAATAGTATTATTTAAGGAATATGGATTTTAATATTGAAAGAACTTAGCATATGGTGAAGGTTCAACCTTTTTATTTTACTTATTGGATATATTAATTGGTGGATAATCTTCAAATTAGAACTCCTCATCACTATCATGATTAATATCTAAGTTAAAATTATTGCTATTATCACTTTAATCCAATTATTATTGTTATTAATCTATCATTTCATCTGGATCTATGTCTGGCGCTATTACAACTTCCTATATTTATTCATCTTTGTCTAAATATTATTATTTTTATTCTTTATCATCAGTTATAATTTCAATGAAATTTTATTTTTCCTGAAATTCTTTCCATTCTTTATGTCTTTCTTCTTTTATTTTTTCCATTTCCTTTTACAATTACTTTTACCTATCTTCAAACATCTTACGTATGTATTCAGATTCAATCAAGTGTTATGGCATAGCTCTTTCCCTATCTAATTAATCCTTTTTAATTCCGTAAGGCAAAACCAAAACCAACAAAAAAGTAATTATCACTAAACAATAAAAAATAATTGAACGATAAAATGGAAAGTTATTTAATGCTACAATTGCTTCTATAGAAAAAGATTTGGAAAATTTATCTACTTATAATATATCAGCTAAAGTACTACTGATAGAAGTAGGTCCGAAATACTAGCAATCACAAGATATTATCAATGATGAATAAACATCAATTTCTAATGTTGTTTTACAAAAATTAGATTCCCATTATTAAAAATATTTATTCGTACATTTAAAATCAACATAATTTGGTTATTCATCCAAAAGAAACAGATCTTAATATTACTGAAGTAATCTTTTCTATCTATTTATAGTTACATTATATTTAGTTGTTATAGGTTACGTTGGTATTAATAAACTTCCATTCTACAATGAAGGTTCAATAGATTAAACACTAGTAAAATGAGTATTATTGGGATATGTGGAATCTAAGACAAATGGATTGTCTTTATAATGGAAATAACTGAAATTCAATAACAAACTTTAAGAAAAATTAGTACTATTATCTATCGGTTTATCAACTATTTTTACAAACTCTATTTCACTCAAATATTCATTCATTATTTCAGTTGTGAGTCTATTAAAAATTAAAGAGAATGAAGATCCAGAAAATTTAATTGGATCAGCATTAACCTATTACACCAATAATAATCCATATTTAAGCTTCTACAATAAATCTTAAATTTACTCAAAATTACTTGACATATTCTTTAAAATAGTTTCATTCATTTATGAAATATTTCCATTGAATTGATCATAGTAATAATCAGATTAAGATTTGAGTATAAAATCAAGAGTAGATATTTAATTAATCATATTTGTTTTTTCACGTTCTTTTTATTAATAATCTCTATATCCAGCTTCATTTCGTGATATAGAATTCATTATTAATAAAGTATTATTAATACTTTATGATAAACTTTAATCTAAATTTTACAAATAGATTTAAAATTAATTAAAGTCTTCTAAATAAGTTGTACTATTTACTATAACTCTCGTTGTTGCTTTTTTTATTTACATTTTTGTCGTTTCTGTTATTAGAGGTAAATCTATCTTAATTTATAATTCAAAAAATAATATAGATCTTAAATTATTCAAATGATTTGTTTCTGTTTCAAATTAAGCTACTCCAATAGTTAATATATTCAACATTGACAGATATTAATTCTCTTCTAAAACTTTAGAATTTTCATATAAATTTAGCAAAGTATCTTCCATTTAATCATAGAGGATTCTTTGTTTCGATTATGTTTAGTTTATGTTTATTTCTGCCTAAAATTCTTCATATTTCTAATCAATATCCATCAAATCTTATCCAACTATTACATTATTTGTTAAACTGGTTTGAGCTCCTAACTAATTTTAAATTATTGCTATAATTATTGAATGAGAATATGTGGATTTAGGCAAGATAGTTGTAAAAGTGTTTGATGTTTAATAATCAATTATAAGATCTGAATTCATATAAGAATTTATAGCCATATCTTATTGATATTGAGTCTGATCGTAATAAAATATAAACTTAAAATAAATTGGGCTGTTCACATCAACACAACCTTTTATTTCAAATTTAAAATTTGTCTCAAAAGCTATGCCTTATTAGGGGAAAATATTAAATTTACAATTCAAAGATGGTTAAATAGTAGTTATTTCAACACTAGTTAAAAGTGGTGTATAATTTATAGAATCTGTACTAAAAATTTAAATTTTCACTTATTCATATCTATATTTCAACAGATTTTGAAGATTGATGGCAAAAGTATTATATGGTATAGAAAAGACAGACAGCTTTTAAAAATCATAAATCAAACATCCATATAAATTCGTTGTATGTAGAGATGAAACTTCAAATAATAATTCCTAATTAAATATTACTGGAGTATTTAGAGCAAAAAATGGAGTGTCTAGAGAAAAAGTTGAAATTTCAACATCTACGATAGTCATAATACTAGAAGTAGTAATAATTACATCATTTTTTTATGCTCTCATAAAAAATATATAAGAATTAAAAGGAGCAAGAGTTCTACTTGTGATCAATACAACTTATTGGTTTTTTAAAATAAATGGTTATTCATCAACAGATTCACAAGGTTTATCTAAAGCTGCGTTGACACAATTCCATGTATATTGGATGCCTGAAGATTGATTCTCTTTGATGTTTAAATCTTTTACAATAGCAGTAATATTAAAGGATTAACCAAAACTATGAATTTAATTACCTCCATAAATTTTTGCATAGATTCCAGGTAACAACATTTTAACAGTAATAGATTTTTACTTAGTATTTAATTAATCAAATGAAGCTATTAAGAAGACTTCGTAGTATCCTGCTTAAGTGAAAGTATAAGGTTAGATAATCAATTCGACATACTTTTCAGAACTGTGTTTAAAATAAAATTGTTTATCTGAAATGATTACATTGTTTTTGTACTTGACTTACATTTTATAATATGTATTTACATTTATCAATTCATCACAGGTAGATTGTTTAAGAATTGTCGCTTTAATAGCAATTCGATTATTGATATAATATACTTAAGGTAATTGATCCTCAAATTAAATAGAGATAAGTGGTAAATCTATAGGGAGACATTAAACCTCAATGTATTTAGCTTGTTGCTATCCTAAATAATTAATAAATTAATATTTAAATTTGTATGTAGTATTTTCTGTTAAAACATATGGAGGAATAGTGACATTTGTTTATTTGTATAAATTGACTTCATAAAATATTCCAAACATCTATTCTTGAGTAAGTTAATTGTAAGGTTGAAATGATTCTAAACTCCAAGATACCATTTTAAATCCATTATGGCCATCAAAAAAGTATTACGAAACATAGAATTTAGTATTTTCGCAGGTAGATACTTGAGAAGGTCCAAATATCATAATATCACTATCATTGATTATATAGGGAGGTAATACATTTGTTGGAAATATGGTTGTGTATGGAAGATCACAATCAATTCCTTTAATTTTGGTAAATAATTGAATAAGGTCTCCAATTTATATAGAATTATTTATTCCTAATTCGATTACAATTTGTCCTAAATTATTTATGCTACATTTAGGATTGACCCCTAGGATAGAAACATCAATTATTTAGAAACATCCTTATTCAAAATCAAAAGTGACCTATTTTCCAAATTTGATAATTAAGGTAGTTAGATTAATTTACATTTAAATTGTTGGTAATCCTAATTCACATGTTTCACAGTGCATATACCCGACATCTTGTCTATCAATACCTCCAGGGGGACAATCACAAATGGAACCAAATCTATTTGCTTTACATATTAAACAACTTGCTTTATTGCATGTGACACATTCTTTAAGACATTACTAACAATTAACATTAACTTCATCATCAAAATATCCATCTGCACATTTACAAAATGGTAGTTATTTTCTATCACCTTTACATTCAATACAATGATATTAATTATCTATGCAAGTTAAACATTTGAAATGACATTTAAGACAATTTACAGACTCTCCATCTTCATAATAACCTTATTAACATAAACATTATTTGTTAGTATTTAATATTCTATTTCCTAAACATTCTGTGCAACCATTCTTTGTACATGTACTACATGAATGATCACATTTTCTACAATATAAACTTTAACCATCATCGTAATATCCAAGCCGACAAACACAATTTCTACCTACTCTATCTCCTTTGCAATATAAGCAAACAGTATTCGATAAACAATCGTCACATTCATGTTTACAAGAGACACAATTTAATCCATTATCATATTTTCCATAAGGACATGTACAAGCAGGGGGATTGGAGATTCTATCAGATTTACATTAAATACAATTCTTGAAATTCGATTTACAAGAATGGCATTATGTTGCACATTGTATACAATCTTTGTTAGGTGAATCTTATTGGTATCCTATTTGACATTCACAAAAAGGTGGATTATATCGAGTAACACTTGAACATTGTTGACATTGATCAGATTCATTTTAGCATGAATTACATTATATATCACATTAATAACAAATTCCATTGACATTATATGTCCCAACAATGCAATTTGATATGCATGTATTTTAGTATAAATATAGACTTGTTTGACAACTTGTACAATTATTTGTACATAATGTACATACATTATTAACAGGATAATATTGCTAAGGACATTAATTTACACATTGATTATGGAGGATGTAATCATTGCAATATTCGCATTTAGTTGTCATTAGATTATAAAAATATTTATAAGGACAATATGGTAAACATCTGTTATCTGAAAGTAGATAATTTGGTTCACAAACAACACATTAATACGGCCCTGGTCCAACACATTCTAAACAACCATCATAACATGATTAACATTTTTATGTCTCTTCATTAGCAAAATAGTGTTAACCACAATCTTGTACACAATTATTACCTTGTAAGAAATATCCGATAAAACATGAAGTACATAATAAATCAGATTAGCATACTTCACAATTTTCTGGACATAGTAAACATTAAGAAGAATTATAAAGGCCTTTTGGACAAATTAATAAACATTGAGTTTAGTATTTATACCTCTACTCTTACTACACATATCCACAACTTGTACAATCGAACTCAGTTGGTCCATCACATGTTTTACAAGTCCAATGACAGTTTATACAATTGTTTTAATATAGATATTGATTGCTGCTACAATATTTCTTTTAGTTTACACATAAGTAAGGGTAGATACATTCATAACAATCAGAATCGCATAATTCACATGTCTAAGTGTCATAGTTTTAATAATATCCCAAAGGACATTAAATTACGCACAGTTATTTATTTAAGTGATAAGCATTGGACTTACAAGCAGTACAAGAAGTATATGCAGTACATTATTGACAATAATCATTGCAATTCTAACAAATGCCCTTATCGTTATACATTCCACTAGGACATCCACTTACACATGTGCCATATTTTGAAGTTATTTAATTTAATATAAAATTTGAAGGGCAAGTGACACATTAATTTTATTAATCTCCTACACATGTAAGACATTCATTATGACATGAATTATAGAGACAAATCTTTAAAAGAATGTTATAAGTATAATTTGTTAGGCATGAATCCTAACAATAAGCTTTGTATGTACTGCTAATACTATCATAGATTACAATGTATTTTAATCCAGTTTTACATTGTATGCAAGATGTTTCGTTAGCGTCATAACAAAATAAACAATTATCATGACAAAGTTTACAAGTTCCATTATCGAAATAAGTCAATTCGGAACATCCATATACACAATTCGAGTTATATAAAACAGTTGAACTATTACATTTAGTGCATGTATTGTAATCATTGCAAGTTTCACAATTAGGTTGACAACTAAAACATTATGAACCTTAGGTATAATATCCTAAACCACAACTGGCATAAGCTTACCCATTTTATAGATATAAAGTTTATTAATAATTTTAATTTGCACCTGTGCAAGTTAAAGAATCTGTACAACTGGAACATGCATCTTTACATTTATAGCATTGATTATCAACTTTAGAAACAAATTCATCAGAATCGCATTGATCAACGCATTCCCCATTTTTTAATATTTTTGGTTCAACACACGATGTGCAATAATTGTAATTTATACATGTAAGACAATTAGAAAAACATAAACTACATATTGTTTAACCATTGATTACACTTGAATAATCATGATAATAACCAACATCACACATGTTTACGCATCTTCCAAGCTAGCCTTAAACTAACTAGAGATAAGCAGAGTTGTAACAACTAGTGCAAAAATCAATTCTATTATTTTATACACAGGAATTACAACTCTTATGACAATCTAAACACTAAAAGCCTGATAAAAAAGTTCCGAGTTTACAATTTACTACACAAGTATCATGATATAAATAATTTAAACAACTCAGACATTAATTCGATTAGGATCCATAACAAGTATCACAATCCTAATTACAAGAAACACATAAATTTTAATTTATATCTAAATAGCTTGTAGGATCATCATAACAATATTAAGCAACATCTTAAACCATTTAAATTTGAGTAATTTTTTAAGTACATTCAAATAAAAAGTAATCATAATTGTAAGGACAAGTAGAAACACAGTCATTATTTAATAAGAAATAATTCATAATTCCATTATTAGTATAGACATTATAACAGTAAGAGCAATTATTAGCATTATCACAAATTCGACAATTTTATTTGCATTATACACAACTTTAATTAGTGGAATCTCCAAAATATCCATCTGGACATTTTTGAATACATTTAGAATTAAAATAAAAATAACCGGTTAAACAACTAATACATGGGTATTTTGCATCGCATGTCATACAATGAGAATCACAAGAAATACAAATATCTTACATTTGATATGTTGATATTGGACATTATGAGACCCAACATTAATTTTAGTAGAAATAATAATTAGAGAAACAAGTTAAACATTGATTAATTGATTATCCAAAACATGATTAACAACCAGTATAACACTACAAACATTTTCTTTCAATATAATTATGCATGTAACCATTGTTACATTGTAAAACACAATTTTTTGTCAAAGGATGTAAATATAAATTATAAATACATTCTGTGCAATTAATATCATTTATACATGTTGCACATCCTTCCATGCAAGGATTACAAATGTTTTATGCATTCTAATAATAATAATTTAAGCATCCTGGTAAACATTCATTATTTTAATATACTAATGTTTGACTACATGACAAACAATTGTTTTATAATCCTCCGTTACATGTTCTACAAGAGAAATGACATTTCTCACAAACTCCATCATAACCATAATAGCCATTTGGACATACTGATAAGCAGTTGCCATTATTAAAATAGAAATTACTTAAACAACGAAGACATGAAATACTATTGATACATATATCGCAATTGTCTTAACATTTTAAACAGTGTCCACTATTTTTATAATATTATGATGGACAATACGCATAACAAGCATTATTAAGTAATATGTATTCTGTCTTACAAGTTAAACAATTTTAATTACCACTATCAAAACAAGTCTCACATGTTTCATGACATTCTTTACATTAATTATTCTTAAATACTGTATTTTTTGGACAATCTTCTAAACAAAGTGATTTATATAATTTCAATCCGTATTTACAAATTATACAATCGTATTTGGTTGGTCCATAACAAGTGTAACAATCAAAATCGCATTCTCTGCAATATTAATCTTCTATATAATATCCAATGTCACATTCAATTACACATCGGTTCTTAAAAGCAGCAAAATTTTCTAAACACTTATAACAAAATGTTTCGTTCTCACATATTTCACAACCCTCTATACATTATTTGCATCTGTTATCCACCAAATCTCTATAATAAGAAATGGGACATTAGCCAAAACACGTATTATCTTTAAAAAATAAGGGAGCATTGCAAGAAATACACTCATGATCATTTACGCAAGCTTTACATATTTTTTAGCATGGCTAGCAAAATAAATTATTATCTCCATAATAACCTTCTGGACAATACTCTAAACATGTATTTTATAATGAATAGTATCCCTTCGAACAAACATAGCAATAATCGCCATAACATTTTTCACAATTATTTGGACATTATAAGCATTTTTGATCAAGCTAATAATAAAAAGTGGGACAACTTGGATGACATTAATTATTGAGCAAGAATTATCCTACTATACAAGATGTACACACATTTTCGGATGAACATTATTAACAATTAGAATTACATCTTTAACACTTTTTATCTACTATATAATAATTTAAAGGACATTCTACAACACAATTAAAGATTTAATTGTCCTCTAATAATTGATAACCATTATAACATTCAACACAATTATTTGATTAATTAAGACAATTATAACAGTTTTTATCACAATTTAGACAATTTTCATTGTCAGTAGTATAATATCCTTGGTTACATTTTTAGAAATAACATTAATTCCTATATAGTAGGTAGTTTTAGTCACATTAATTGCAAACCCCATTTATATTACATTCTATACAATGGTTGATGTTACAAAGGATACATTTGTAATCTCTTGTTATGTAATATAAGTTATCACACTGTTAAACACAGAGGTCTCTTTGTAGATAATATCCATCAACACATTTTGAGCATGAATTATTATTAATGCAAAATTTGCAATCTGCAATACAAGGTTTACAAACTCCATTTTCTTCGAAATAGTTTTCCTTACATGTACATAATGGAGGACTAATTCTATCTAATGAGCAACTTAAACATTAAATAGATTTCAATTCACATGTTTTACATTAACTTGAACAAGGATAACAAAGGATACCAAGTTAAAATTCTGAAGAATTGCAAACTTATTTACAAGTTGGAGGTGAATAAGCATTATTACAACTCAAACATTCGTTTTAATCATTAGAACAAGTGAGACATTAAGTTGAGCATTATTTACAAGTAGAAATGTATTATGATCCTATAAAGTCGTCTTAAATAAAGTATCCTGTATGACATGATGTGCATATATTATAAGCTTAACATGTTAAACAATTCGAATCAAAGTTATTACAAGTCAAGCACTAATTATTATTGGGTGCTATATAATATTTGGTATTAATGCAACTTAAACAAGTTATCGAACTATTACATTGTAAACAAGGCTCATTACATTTAATACAGTATTGACTTTAATTCATATAGTAACCTTAATTACAAGAAGTACATTAGTTTTTTGAAATGCAACTCTCACAAGGAAATTCACATGACAAACAGGCCTATCCACTGAGATAATATTATTAGGTTGAACCTTAATAACAAGAAGTGCATTTATATATTGCTCCAGAACACAAAGAACATGGTCTTTCACATTTTTCACATTTATTTCCCACTACCGTGTATCCAGACACACAAGTTAAACAAGCACCTTAAGAATCACAAGTAACACAAGGATAAGAGCAAGACTAACAAGTATTCTAAACAAGAAAATAGTATGGTAATTGACATGATGTACAAATTTGATAATCAGTGCATGATGTGCATCCAGTGTAACAACCTAATTAAATTTAATAATTACGATAACAATGTTTGTTATCACCATAATAAGAAGTAGGGCATTGATCACATAAACCATTTGTGCATGAACTACAAAAATTTTGACATACTTTATTTAAATTACTATATTACATCTACATCCTGTCTCAACCCATATATATCCATCTTAACATTAACAAGAGGCAAAGCCTATCAGCAATAAAATTAAAATATAATTCATAATTATTATAAATTTGAAACTTTTCATCATTTAACTTAAAATTAGATAATACCAATTTCATAACAACTCCATCATCAATTTCTTCAACTATTCTTAGTTTATCTAAATATCAAAATATAATATTTACCCTTTTATTATTACAAAATTCTAACATGCAATTCTCGATCTTCTCTTCATCACAATTGGTTAGTCTACTGATATTAGAAGCTACGATAAATCCTTTTCTTGATAATTCTTTAAACGTAGCTTCTAAATTAAAATCAGTTATTAATGCTTTTCTATCGCAAGAATGAAGTATAAATTCATCAAGATCAATTGCTCCATTTCCATCACAATCTATATTCTCAAATAAATCATCTATATCCTCTTCAATACCTAAAGCAGTTTATAACTCTTCTTTTGAAAGAGTTCCATTTTTGTTCTCATCATTCTTCTTGAATATTTTCTGTAATTACAATTATCTTTCCTTAAAAAAAATAGAATTCATTATGATTAGGATTTTTTATTGAATATAAGATGTCTTCTTAACTGATTTATTTATTATTATTTCTGCATATCTAGCTTCCTGTTTTTAGATTATGTCTTTATATTATTTATTCTACAACACTTATTAAAAAATTGTAAAACTTCTTGATTCAAGTAACAACATTACTATTTAATACCATTCAGTCCTAGTTGGTAGATCTCTAGGTTTTTTAATGATCATCTCAGTTGTTTATGAAGTAATTGGCTTGTTTGTTATCAATTAAAATAAAATAAGGCCCACCGCTTGTCGATCAGCCTTTTACATTTCATTGATCTTTGATTTATCTTTTACTTAAAATATTGGAAGAATATCTATCAATTTGATATAATGATTGCTTGTTTAATCATGTAAAGCAAAACTTTAAATCGATAAACTACCATGAAAATTATCTTATTTATGTATTTCCTCTAATATATCTAAGATTTAAGAAATTATGTAGATGGCCTCATCTTCTTTTATTTAACCACATATATCTGATAACAAGCCTCCGCTGCAATATTCTTATATTGCATAATAACCTTTGGAATCTTGATACAACTCTATTATATTTGCAAAATGAGGGGAGCTCTAAAAATAAATAATGTAAACTACAAAGGTTTATTCTTGTATATTAGTGATTAAGTGATCGAAATCTTAATCATGTTCCAAAGGTTTTAATATATTTCTTGCCACTCTAACTACACCAGTAACATTATGTTGTACAATACCCATATTATCATTGTCTTAACATTTTTATGCATAAATACTTTTATATCCACATTAAGAATTAAGAACTGAGTAAAACCTTGCTAAAGCTTCTCCATTAACCTTTTTTTTTATCTTCGAACTATTTATTGTCTTGCAAGAAACCAATTTATCTTTTGAACAGCAATGTATTGAAGGCATAGTTTTATGGCGTGGAACACTATCTTTGCCTTTTGCTTTCTCTTATATTGTAAGTTCACTAACTATTTGAAGTTGTTTTTTTTTTTAAGATTTTCTAACCTATGATTAAGACTAACACACTCCCATATTTTTAATAAATAAGATTTAAATTTAGAAATAAGCATAATAATGTTAGTAAAATTGATAATTCATCATTCTAATCACTAATCGCCTTTTATAATTTTTTTATATATAAAAATTGATATCCCTCATTTATTTTTTGATTCCATTAATTGATTACTAATGAATTAAAATAGAAAAGTCTCTTTTTTTAATACTCCTTGATTAATATGAATAATCTCATTATTTGTTTGCATAATAATATAAAAATAAGGCTTATTTTACTAATTAGATATATAAATAAAAAAAAATGATTTCGTTTGTTTAATTTTGTAACGAGCTCAGCTTCCGGAATAGGAGCCTTGCCCGCAACCTATTAAATAGGTTTAAACTTGGATAGCTTTCTAAATTTGAATCTTGGAAGGATTAAGTTTTACTACAAATATTTTTTTTCTTAAATATTTAATTATTAATTTTTATTTTATGGGTTTTATAATTTTATAATAAATTTTTTGGTTTTGATTAATAAGAATTTTTAATTAATTTTAATATTTTTTGTTATAGATAAGCAATATATTTATTTTCTAAGCAATTTATGGATAGTTTATAAAATGTATAATCTTGATGAAGTAGAGTGAGAATTTTTGAAAAATCAAGAAAAATTAAATTTGTATTTGTTTTATGTTTAATAAGTGAAATGTTAATGAAATTTAAATAAATTTTTAAATTAAGAGAGAGCAATAAGTAATTCGAGGTTATAAATACAGATTTGGAAGGTTTTGTAATATTAATAAAATTTTAGTTTATAATTAATCTTTAGATAATGTAAAGCTAAATAAGTGACTATGAGTATCTTAGTACGATTTTGTAAAAAAATAGTAGTTGCTTTAATTTACACAAAAAATTAACCATTTATATTAGACCATAAAACAGGAATGAAAAGAGAAGAAAAAAACATTCATCTTGTAGTACAGAAGATATTAATCTTAAGTTAAATGATTCGTAGATAAAAAAAAAAGTTGATCTAAGTTCTTTAAGTACTAGTGAATGTTAAGGAAATTAGAAAAGTAAAATTAGGATTGCGTTTAAACCAATAATTAGATTGAGAAATTAGTTTCTTAATGGGAACAATCCAAATGGTTATTCATTAGCTAACTACAAAGAAATAGTATGCAATTTTTGTCTATTGCATCTCGATAATTAATATTCGAAATAAGAAGAAAATTAATCATATTCCATAATAACTTTAGAATAGCATTAACAGTTACACTCTCAAACCATTACAACTTAATGTAAACATAAGTATCATTATGATTGCTTCTAAAATAACATAAAGCAACAATTGGATCAACAAAAGGCAACGATTTCTTGTATATGTGGAAAAAAAATTAATAATAAACTTTTGAAATAATATGGCAATGAGGTTTTAATAAAAAAGCTTTTGAAAAATCAACTTGAAACAATTTATCAAAAACATTAAGAATCTCATCATTTCAAGTAATGTAGTACATGCACATTTTTTTGGGTGAAATCAGATACTCATTTACATCTTCCGATTTGCATATATTGTTTGTTGTCCTACAATATGAATGATTCCTCCAAATCTTCGAATGTATCTTAATTTAACAAATAAAAGAGATTAAGATCAATTAGCATATAATGATTTTTTTTTATAAAATAATAAATTATAATTACCATAAATTCAATGAATAAATCTTTCTAGTTTGTTTATTTATATTATTTCTTTGTTTTCTTTTTCAAATTTGTCTTTATTACTACAGCTTCTTTATTAAACAGCCTATAGAAATATATTTATTTAATTTTAAGATTTATTTAAGTGAATTTGAATGGACCCTCACCCAACTCATTTAAGACAACAAAAAAAATAAATCACATTGATTGTTTAATCAAGTTAAAATCTACTTTAATTGTATATTTCAATTTTGGACATATAGATCATAAAAATTATTATAGACAGGTCCAAGACTAAATCCTAACAAAATAGAAAGCAAATCTGGTGATACTGGAGATCTTTTTGAAAGTGGAAGTTTATTACAAAGTTAAGAAAATCTTGGTCAAAATTTATTTACATAATAATTTTCTTAAAGTGGTTCCCTTTTGAATTATTATTGTCAACATATTCCTTTAACATAAGAAGTTGAAAATAGTTTATTTGAATAAGTAAAGTTACCAACTACTTTTAAATTTATGAACATTTGCAAAGAGAATTGTTAGATGAAATTTAATCCTGCTTATTCTAATGTTTAATAAATTTTATTATACTAACTTTATGAAAATCAAATTGTTGAATTAAAAAATGAATTGATCAAAAATAAGGTGAAGAATATTTAAGTTTGTAGTGGTTAAGGTTGTGAGTTTTATTTCATTTTAAATAAAGAAAATACTCATAGATATTACTGTCCTCTTTGTTTAGAAAGTTTTGAGTTAAAATTATGAATATCTTAAAAAAATAATATGTATTTTAATTTTTTATTCAAAGAATTAAAGATGAATAAAAGCTGAAGAATTTGTTCTATTGAATTCTTAACAATAAGATAATTCTCAAATTTCTAATGTTAGTTAATAAAGAGCTCATTTTATTGGGAGAGAGAAGTTTAATAATAAAATTAATAAAGACACACTAAAAATTATAATTATCAGTAGTATTTAAATTTCATTTTCAAATTAAAAGTAAGATATTTGTTTATTTTTGTTATTAGACTCAAAAGTTTAACAAGATACTCTTGTCATATATACTATCAAATGGTATATTTATTGTCTGATCCAACTGCTAATTAATTAAATTTAAAATGCAAAAAGGATTCATACAAATCAATGGAATATTAAATTAAATTGCTCTGAAGAAATACTTGTAGTTTAATTTTAATTATTAACTTTAATTCTATTCTAATTTTTATTAATTCTCTAGATTAATATATATATTTTAAGACAAGCCTTAATCTTTTCAATAGAATAATCTTCTATTTCTTTGAAAGGAAATAAGTTAATATTTTTTAATTATTTTTGCAATTTCCAATTGATCAAAGTTAAAATAATTAGTTCCATATTATCAATTAAACTAATTTAGATCTAAGATAATTAATTTTTAAAAGTAGAACTTAAATAGTTTAAAGATGATTTGCTGTTTTGGGAATTACAGAATAGGAAATATTGTCTTAAGGAGCTTATGAAACAGCTTTTTGTTAGCAAAAAAAATATTGAGGGATAGGATAGAAGTTAATTATCTAATAGACTTATTTAATAGGTATAAGTCAAGATATGTTAACCAATTAAGCCATTCTTTCAATAGTAAGATAAATATAGATTATAATTGGCATCTAAATATCAAATAAATCATTGACAATTGTAGTTTAAATGACACGAATTTATATATAATCTACTCAAAAGAAAATACAGTGAATAATTTGTATAATTTATACTTATAAAGTTACTATTAATTTTAAGTGAGTCATCTTTACATCCTTTACTTAAACCATATAAAACAAATTGATAAATAGTCAATAATTTTAGCAAAACCAACGGAATTATAATATTAATCACAATTTATACGGCATAATTTACAACTTAATCTTTTTGTTATTTTATTTTGTTTATAAACAATATTTAAATGACTTTTTGATATGATGAGAAGATAAACTTATAAGATGTAATTATTTAATCAAAAAAGTTATAGATTATTAAAAAACACTTCTTAATATAAATTTAAATCATACAGGACTTATTTAGATATCTTGTTTAAGTTTTCTTATGTCACCTGAGAACATATAATCTTATACTTGCCTATGATATTATCTAAACTATCTATCTAGTAATTCATATTATGCTCGTTGACCAAAAATAGATTATACCTATGTTTTAATTATATTATAATTACTTGAAGTGGTCCAAAAAGTAATAATGCTTTTGTTAATACTCTTGCCCATCTTTTCTCTATTCTATTAAGAAAAGGTATTTTTTTATAGAAAATAACTGATAGAGCGGAAACTGCAAATATTCCACCACCCATGTAAACGTAATATTTATAAAGTTCTTATTATTCTTTTTACTCATTCTGTGAAAATAAAACCATTTATTTCTAATGTCTTACAGGATTGAACAATTAATCTGTAAACTCTTATAAACTCACTTATTTGATATGTTTGTAAATGTAATCGTTTCCATAGAAATCTCTTTGCTGCATCATAGATAAAATTTAATTATTTTAATTGTAAATTTATTCTAATATGTTAAATGATTGTCCTAAAATTCTATGTAATTTTGATTCCTTTAATTAGTAATTGAAACTGTATAGAATCATTAGTTACTTAGATGAGTTTTATAAAATAAGAGAAAAGAATAAAGAAATTTATTGTTAAAGATTTTGTTAAAAAATAAATGTTTTTTATATGAATTCTTAACAACATTAATATCTTATTTAATTGATGATTAATATAATATTCCCTAAAATTAATTAAATATGGGAAATGAATTTTGCCTATCAAAAAGATAACCAAAACGGACAATTTTGAATGATGATGAAAGACACCAAGTAAGAAGACTTTATAAGAAACTCATTTCTAGACATGATGAGTAAGTTATTAAATTGATTATTGAACTTACAAGAATAATTATTTGAATGAAGAATGCTTTTAGTATCTCCTGAAAAATAGGCCAGCCATCGCTTTGAAACTATATAAATATATGGTTTTTTATTATTCTGACGGAAAGCCATCAATTGAAGCATTTGAAAATTTGGGTTACAAATTAATCTAATGTTATAGTTGGCAAATTGACTAAACCGGAAACTCTGAATAGAATGACTAGAATAGAACAATATTCAATTATTTCAATACATAAAATAAACATGGCGAAAATTGATTATGAATAAGAAAAAATCTCATACTTAGATGCATTTGATCTATTGAGTGAGATTGAATATTTCATTTGGGAATAAGGATATTTTATTACAGATTATTTAGTTTAAGATGAATACGCTACTAGATCCATCCTCAGTCGATTATTTACATCTTCTGTAGGATCTATAATGTTCTATGAACTCACAATATTCTTAGAACAAAACTTTCCTTGTTTATCAATCTTATTAACAAAATATTTCAATAAGTTATTTATTTCATAAAGAAATTACAATCATTTGTCAAAATTCCAAAAACCGTCTTACTTAGTCAGCAATTCAACTTTTGGGTATATGGCTATTAGTAGTTCTGTTATTTAAGAAGCAGAATCATTTGAATTATTATGGACAAGTGTAGGGGGATGGAACTTCGATTAATTCTATGCTGCTCTTGTAGGATTTAAGGGAGCAACACTCATATTGATTAAATTTAATGATAATACTGAAAATGAAAGTGATGAGGAAGAAAATTTTTAATAAAAAAAAATTAAAAGTAAGAGTAAGAGTAATAAAAATTGCATTGTGGCAGCATTAAATTCCACTTAATGGATAGAAACTAATTCATATTAGGGAAGTAGCCAATCAATTTTATTTTAATTATATCCGACTTTTACTCCTTTTAATGTTGCTACAGATGTTTTTAAATCCAAGAGACTTGGTTCTTAAAATTATTGTTATTTAAATAAAACAGATTATAGGAAAGGTCTAGGTTTTGGAGGTGATATGAAGTAATTTAGATTGTGGATCTCAGCTTAAAATATGTAACAATCTAGTTATGCAGCCAAACAAGGAGAACCCTATATAAAAGGTATTCAATCTAGATAAAACTAAATTTAGGTGATTTAATTGATCCTTCAATTCAAACCCCCACTATTACATACATCGAAGCATGGGGAGTAGGTAATCAAAATTTCGAATGTGAAAGTAGTAATGAAGAAGAAATTAAATGTTATAGAGAATCTACAAATGACTTATTATAAAAATATTAATCATGATTTATTAATTTTTTATGTTATCATTCATAAATACAATTTTCAATTAATAAATAGTTTCAAATTTATATATAACTTAATTCAGAGCAAATTTTTTATAATATAAATTTAATTTGATTAGGACATTCGAATCACAAGAAAATCTTATTAAATCTTGAATAAATTTAGTACAGTTTTTACATAGTTAAAAAGTTTTCAGATTTTTAGGGTGTAAAATAAAAATAATTTCATTTGATTAAAATCATTATTATTTATTAAAGGATGTTGAACTTTAAAACAGAAGAATCAAGTGACTCTAACTATACCAATAGAATTGATTTGTAGAGCTCAAATTCCGATAGAAAATTTGTTTTACATTCCAATTTAAATCAATTCTCAAGAAAACAATATTAATAAGAACGAAAATTGGTTCTACCTTAAATTTAAGTAGCACAGTGTTAAACACCATAGTAAAATGAAAGAAATCCTGGAATTAATATTTTAAAAAAATAGTTGGAATGTATAAAATTACCTGAAATTGATGAAAAGTTTTTTATAAAAAAGACTTTTAAGAATGATTTGATAGAAAAACCAAAATTTTATTCTCATTCCCATTAAGTATCAAGAGAAGAATACTAATTCACTAATTCTGAAAAAAATATAGGAGTGTAATTAACAAAAAAAGTCGAGTTTTAAGAAGATGTAATTGTTTATGATTATATTAATCAAACTTACAGAAAAGATATTATAAATGAGTCAGCTAAATCAGTAAAGATGAAAAGATAGAAAACCAGAAAACTAAGTGATGATCTCATTCAATCATATAAATAAAATTAAAAGCCCAATCAGTTATTTAAATTAAATCCTAAATCTCGGTTTTTTGAGGAAAACACGAAAGAATTAAACAAATTAATAGATTTTGAAAATATAGTTAATGAAAAAATGTGATTGTATTACATAATTGGAAAATTTTGATTTAGAGTTATATATATATAGAAAAATTAATTTGAGATTATTAAGCACTTTTGTTTAGCATTTGTTTAATTACAAATATTGGCCAATTATAGATATAAATTTTGTCTTAGATACTAAAATTATTAGAATGTTTAGATCTTTATTTTGATTAACAATATTAAGGCAAATTATTATAATTATTATGGAAACTAAATCTGAATATGGTTTATCGAAAGAAGGACAAAGTTCTTTTGGTAAAGTAGTTGTTGAGATAAAGAATGTTCTATTTTCAGTAACAAGGTAGATGCTCGTTGATGATGATCCATCATTATTGATAACCATAACTTCATTGTTGATATAGCTATTTTAAATGACTCATATTTGTTTCAATAGAAATCTCTTCAAAGCTTGGAAACATGATGATTTAGCTAAATATGTTAACTAGATTACTGGTTACGTTTTATTGTCGCCTCAATATGATAAGATGTCATATTCAGCTATGGTAATATTAACATATTTGTTTGTCGGTTTAATAGCATTAGAAATTTTACTATATTTGGTCCTTAGTAATAGAACAGAGAAGTTAAGTAAGACTTTACCGATGGCTATGTTAAAATCAATAATAAACTTAATGCTTTCAATATTATATATGCCGATTGTAGATTTATTTATTTCAGTATGGACATGTCAAGATTCTTATCATTTCGCATTTACTAATTATGAATGCTGGGCAGGTAGTCATACTGTGCATTCAATTGTAGCAATAATATTTTTGATAATATTCTACAGTTTGAGCACAGTTCACTCATTTCTTTATTATGAAGCTCGATTCATTTATTCTAATTCTTTATCAAAGTAGAGTGGATTTGATGATTTTATTTTAAAAACATACATATTAATATAGGTGTTAAATTACTCATTTATTGATTCATAATATGTTTAAATAATCTTGATAGCTTTTGGAAACATAACTCTTTATATTTATAATTATCATTACAATACACATAATAATTTGATTATATACAAGCTTTGGTAAATGATAATTGCAATCAATAATTGGACTTGTATTATGTTAGCTTTTAGTAAAATCTTAGAGGATGTTATATTTAGAGGAACAATTTATGCATGGCTTTTAGGAATACCTCTGTTGGTTATAATTGTCATATAAAATCCAGAAGAAAGGATTGATCTATTATTGTTAGATAATATGAAAGGAACAATAAACCAGATATTATTGTAATAACATCATTTACTGAGATTGCATAGTTGGAACAATCAATTATTTAATATTATCTTAGATGGATATTTAAAAACCCATAATTAGACTTGTTTGAGACCTGATTGTGGTAAAGATTTAATTAAGATCATCTAGTAAAATTATTTAGATGCAAGCAAGAGATTCCCTTATGATTATCAATTAAAGATTAGA
This sequence comes from Paramecium sexaurelia, assembly GCA_000733375.1. NCBI lineage: Eukaryota > Ciliophora > Oligohymenophorea > Peniculida > Parameciidae > Paramecium > Paramecium sexaurelia. The sequence continues at coordinate 166,086 of JPFM01000082.1, read as the reverse complement.
TATGGATTTTTTTTGCTGCATATTGGATAAAGATAATATGCATTGCAGGAATTTAATCAAGCATAAAATCTGAATCCTACAATGGATTATGAATTTGTTTTATATAGATATAAGAAGATCATTGAGGAGGAGATGAATGATTAAAATGTCGAACAGATAGATACTCATAATGAAGCTATGTATTTAAATATAATTAAGAACTTTTAAAGTAAGATAGAAAGAGTTACTTTAATAAATATGGATTTTTGGTCTCAACTATAGGAAGACTATCCAGATTTAGGGAAATTGAATTATATTGGTTTAAATATTCATAATTTAATGAATGAAATAGAAATGATATGGAATAGATTATAAAAAACAAAATAAAATACTCAGAAAAGTTTAAAAATGTATAGTAAATTTATGATTGATGTTGTGCAAGATTAAGAGTATGGAGAATTTTTGTATGAGAAATCAAGAGTTATGGATGCTTCTTATGTTAGAAAAGGGATATAGATGGCAAGTAAGGAAGAAATAGGAATGGAAAGTTTGCCAACTATGATTATTTCATTGGCTCCAGATAAATTTGGCTAAATTATAAATCTGAATACTGCATGTCATGTATTTGGTTATATGAAGAATGAATTAATTAATAGAAAATTGAATGTCTTGATCCCTAATATTTATTAAAAAGCTCATGATTAATTGATGAAATAAGGATTTGATTCAAAATTAAGTAAAGAAAGATCAATTTATGTAAAAAATAAGCAAAATTACCTTATTCCTTGTATAATTGAAATGAAATCCTTAACATCATTGGATTAATCAGTAATGATAATAGCTTAATTTAAATTATTCAAACCATATAAACAAACTTGCCATATATTGTTTGATAGTGATGACATCATTGATTCAATATCATTCAATTGTATAAGTTTACTAAGTTTGGATTTAAGACTTATTTAAAATAAGAAATTATTAGTGAGTGAAATCTTTCCTCAATTATAGGATAAGAGTGAATTTTTAATTAAAGGAGGAGGACTTATATAATATAAGATTTCAGACGATATTGTAAGTGGATAGATCTAATCAAATGAGTATATTGATGAGAAAACTAAGATTGGGTAAGAGTTTTTATGTACTTTGAATTCGGTCATATTAAATAATTAGCAATTAGGATATATGATGAAATTAGAATAAAAAGAAAGTGAGAATAGATTAATTCCACTGAAGAAATAAAAATCCAATTTTTAATTTAAATATAATGTGGGAAAGAAGATTTATTTAGGAGAATTCTCAAACGATTAGGTCTCAGCTATTCATGATTTATCATCTATACATGATTAAACAGTTGATGTAAGTGCCATGTCTGTAAAGAATTAATCAATCACATAAGTGAAATCTTCAGAGGATTAGAAATTTGATTATGGAGAAGGAATTAAAACATTATAACTCTTCTAAAATCGTATTTAAGAAATTGATAAAGAAGAAATTATGGAAGAATTCGATGAAGAACATCAATAAAGTGTATTTCAAAATAATATTGAATAATAATAGGATAATGAAAGTAATATCAATAATAATATATTTAAATCAAGAGCCTCATTGTAAGAACAAATTAAAAATTAAGGTCGAATCTCAATTATATCAAAAATGATATGGTTTACAAATATTTTGTATTTAATAATGACTTCACTTGCATTCTTTGAATTTTTTTATTTGAATCAATAATACAATGAAATTGAAGAGAATATCAATCTTGTTAGTAAAGAAAATTAAATGCATGCAGGATTATAAACTATATTAACAAATGTGTAAAATTTAAAGATGCTAAATTTGGGAGTATGGTAGAATTTAAATAAGACAGCTTATGAAACAAGCTAAAAGGAAGCTCTTATTAAGTAATTAAATAACGTACAAGAATTAAACAAGGAAGTATTGATGAGTGACCTACAAGTCACATAAACTTATGCAGATATGAAGGTTTCAGATTCTATTAAGATTTATTTTAGCACTAGTTAAAGTTAATAATATGATTTTATGGAAGCAACTCAATAAATTATCAGTAAAGGAATTGAAATATCAAATCTACCATTATAAGATATAAAAGAAGATTAAACTAGTGTATTCTTTGTAGAATATAACCTTTTAAATGAATATTGGATGGCTTTATCAGAAGTTTCAAATCAATTTATATTATCATTAGATGACAGAACTACTAGATAAGAAAAAGTCGAAGTTATTATTATTACACTTTCGGCTGTTATGATCTTTTTGTCTTTAATAATTTATTCAATAGCAATTATTCTCTTAGCTTAGATGAGATTATCAATATTATAATTATTCCTAGATATCCCAGAAAAGACAGTAAAGTATTTTTATAGCAAATGCGAGAATTATATTAGTAATTTATAAGTAGGAGATGAAGATGAAAATGTTTCCTTTTAAGAAGATTTAGAAGAGTAAGCAGAGTTAAATAAAACTTTGAAATCAAGAAAAAAGAAGAAGAAATTTATTAATTCCAATTAAAATCATAAGGATCACATTTTACTTTTTGTCTTTTCTGTTATGGTTTTATAAGGATACTTTATTTTTGCATATTTTGTAACACAAAATTAACTGAATAATTTAAACTAACAAATAGCTGAATTGAATATCACAACTAGATGTGAAAGTTTCTATAGGTTTTGTGATAATTCAGAAAGATAACTCTTTTATAACAAAGAGATTAATTTATTAAATCAAAAATCATATGATGTTATTAAGTAAAATGTAAAAGATATGTATGCATATGATACATCAATGCAACAGTAGCATGCGTTGAATATTGATGTATAGAATTCAAATTACAGAAGTGTTTATGATCATATTATGATGTCAAATCCATGTGATGTACTGCCTTCAAATGGATCTCCGGATACAGCTACTTGTGAGGCTTTTGCTAGAGGAGCTTTAGCCCAAGGTAATTCTATAGGAGTTGCAAGATATATAGAAAATTTGAGATACATAATTACAATTTATGATAAATTTATTGGTCTAGGATCTACACCCAATTTCACAACTGTTGCTAGAGGAGATGCAGTAGCATCTAAAATAGTTGATGATCCAGAGAAGAACAATATTTTAAATTTAAATAATTTCAATTAGACAAAAGAAGCAAGAATCTACTAATCTAATTACTTAACACGTAAATAAATTTATATTACTAAATTTAGCGTCCTTTTAATATTTGACGAGTCATATGATAGATGGATTTAGTGAAGATTTAAGAGATCATGTAGCATAGAAACTCGCAGTTTTCATAGTTTTTAATGTAGTACTTTTTATAATGTAATTTTTGTTGATGTATCCATTCCTATTGAAATTAAATAAGCAGATATCAAATACAAGGTTATTGTTAACCATGATCCCCTTGAGATTAATACTCAAAATATACTCAATTAGAAACTTTATCAAGAATAATTTATCTGATATTTAATATTGAAATAATTATATAATTATATAATCAAAAAAAACTCCTTCTCAAAAATATCAAAAAAAGAAGAAAAATCTTGAAACTCAGATGAAATAAGCAAAAGATCGAAGAATCCTACAAAACTCTTTCAGGTGAAGTTGATTATCTAGATATTGTAATTATGTCTTTTATTCTTATAACATCCAGAATGAATGAAAATCAAATTGAATGGGTTTTATTGAAAAATTGGTTTTAACTAGTCACTTTATTTGTTAAACCTATTTAATTTAGTGTTTTCTTGTTATTTTATAAGATAAGAAAAAAATTTATAAATTATATGATACTTAATTAATTAGAATTTCTCAATTATTAAAAAATAATTAAAAAATCCTTTTAAAATCTTAGATATGGAGTATGATTTGATAAAGAAAAATTAAATTTGAATAAATTCAGAATATCATTATAATCTAATCTGATTAGAATTGAAAAAATATCCATTTCTTAATTTTGATTCTTTTTCAATCAATTTTTCTCTTTTTTTGATTCCAACATCAGTATCTATAACAAGAACAAGATTCTAAAAGCTAACCTTTTTATGAATTGATGAAGGCCTACTAGATCCTTTAATACTAATTGCCTCACTTTTTTTATTTATCAAAATAGATGTCAGAGATTTTTCTGATTAAGTTAACCGATGAGATCGCAAATCGAATTTTTTGAAGGTAGGTTGATTATTCCTTTTGAGATTCTCCTTTTACAATTTACTTGTATCCAATCTCTAGTCAAAATTGTTAGATTTTGATAATTCTGTAATGTTTGATTTCTTCATTTTGTTGTGTATGTACTTCTCAAAAATTAAAAAATTCCTTTTTGAACGAACGGAATCGATATCCCTTATCGAGTTTACATTAGAAAATGTAAATATCTTAGACATTAATAGAGTGTAGTCTAGATTAAATATATATTATTTAGTTGATTAATTAAAATAGTTTACATTGTACATCTCAATAATTTTATAATCAACAAATAATTTAAATATAAATGAAACTTATTATAATTATTTTGAATCTTTATGATAAGTATCTATTTTCTATAAATAAAAAGTAAAAATAATAATTCAAAAAAAAATTAAAAGAATCAGCAAATTTATTGAAATGATCAATTGTAATTATTAATTTATTATATATCTTTCTGAATAAAAATCTTAAGCTACTAAATACACTATCTTAATCGAGACACATAAATAAATCAAATTTGGCATATTATTCAAATTTCTGAAGTGTATTAGTGAATATCTCAAAACTTAATTATTTTTTACAAATAAGAATTTCTAAGATATATGAAGATCAAGATTTTAATCTTAAGCCTTTTCTTAATTCATTATTATTATTATTAAAGAATATAATTAGTTATTTAAACTAATTGTTTTTCATTTTTTTGTAAATCATGATCGAAGTTAATATTATAAATATTTATTTCCCCATGTGTTCTACTAACATGTAATTTGATAGAGCTTAATATTAGATTTTATGAATATTGATGTATAATAACAATAATAAAATTTTAGAGATAATAAACTAATTTTAATCATTAATAATTTTATTACAAGAATGGAATACCCTTTATTTATCAAATTTATAGTTTTGCGTTTATCAGAGAGGAGAATAGATTATTTTATAAAAAATGAATTAATTAGAATATCCTTTACAAAGATCAATAGAATCGATTAAAAATTCCTTTAATTATGAACTGGTTCCTAATATAAAACATAAATAGTTAGAAGTCTGTTATGCTATTGCAATTAATAAATTTAATACAATATTAGTTGCAGGTTCAAAAAGTAATATAAAAGTATTTCAATTAAAAGATGAATTAAAGCAACTACAGTTAATATGTAAGCATTTACAAGCAATAACCACGCTTAATGCATTTTAGAATAGATCTTAATTTATTTCTGGTTCTAATGATTGTTCAATCATAATATGGTCTTTTAATTTGATATCAAATCCGAAATATATAACTAAGTTAATTGGCCATAAAGACTGGATAAAATGTTTGATAGTGAATCCAAAAAAAGAAAGTATCATAATAAGTGGATCATATGATAAAACAATTAAATTTCGGTAATAATCAACCAATTTTTTTACAGAAGATTAACAATCTTGGGTATGTACATAAACAATAACATAACATTTGAAATAGGTTGAAGCCTTATCAATGAATTAGAATGGCAATAAATTACTTTCTTGTGGTGCAGATTGTTAGATTTTTTTATTTCAATAAATTGAAAGTCAATGGTAGTTGAAGTAGAAAATATAGTTAGAAGTATTTGGATATAGAATCTGTTTTATAACAGATTAATTTTTTGCATTTTAACCAAGATCTAATTACTTAATTTTATACTCTTTGGATTCTATAACTGAATAATATATTAATCATGAAAATATTTAGGTCTAGGGAGGAGAAAAAAATTGTGATGGTTTTTTTCCTTTAATCTGTCTCAATAATCATTAAATTTTGATATCAAAAAATGGAATCAATGTTAATTTGCTAAAATATGACTTTAATGTTTCTAATAAAATGGATTGTAAATTAATACAAGTTATAGAATTTTAATTTTTAAGCTCATGGGATGGAATGATTTATGGAACCTCAAGTAATGATGGCAAATTTTTAATTACATGGGATTTAAAATCAAAAGCAATTTAAATTAGAGAATTAAAATAGCTTGCTTAATGAAATATAATTTTCGAGAATAATTATTATTCTATTTATTTTTTTATTTTTATTATTAGAAAAATATTATATAATAAAAGAGACTTTTAAATTCATTATTGCAAAATAGCCCAAACTTCAAGATGTAAAATCCTAAACTTTTCCTAATTAGTAAATCTTAGATTGTCAAAAGTATCACATGGATTTGAATAACCGAAAGTTAAACTTTAATCAATAAATAAACCAAATTTATCTCCACAACCAATACCTAGTCCTGTTTCATCGCAATAAACAAAATCTCTATTTTTTTCTGTCCAAAAATAAGTCTTGATTTCATTTTTCTAAGAAATGTAATTTTTAAATTAATACTTCTTGATCATAGTTAAATATAAATATTTCTCCATTTCCTCTAAATCCCTAACTATATTGGCGAAGCTCTATTGAAATATAAGTTCCGAAAATATTATTATCAAAATCTTTAATTATAATTATGATTGGAGATATATTTTTTATCTCATAAAGCATATTCAAAAAACTTGCACCATCTTTATCTATACTATAATATTTAATCCAATCTGCTAAACGATATACAGCTGGAATCTATTCTATAATTTGTTTATAAGTAGTATTAGTAAAACAATTTGATGGATTTTTTAGAATTGGCACATATTCTAAACAAGCCCAGAGCTCTATGAATATTATTATGATCAATACTTCCCATTCTTTCTCCTATTACATCTTTAATTTCATCAATTTCTATCTATTTTTTTTATTTAAAATCTTCTATTAAATCTATATATGGTAATTTTGTTAATTTAGATTGTTCTGTATATCCATTACATGCTTCATTTATGAATTTAGCAATAAATGCACAATTAGATTTTTTAATTTCTTCTGAGTACAATTTTCCTTCTCTATCTCTTTCTGCGTGCTTTATGTAAAATAAATTCTATTACTCTAAAAAATACTGTAGCAATGCTTTTTTTCTATTTCTTAAATTTTTTCAATTAGCTTGAATACTTTTTCTCGAAATTAGGTTTGCCAATTCCTGATAATAAAATTTGAACGATATAATCTAAACGTTCATTTTTATTTTATAAAACATAGGTTACAGCTTCATTAATATCTATCATTGAAATGCATGCATTCATTCTAATCTTAATCTATTTATCCTATATCTAATCTTATTAGCATGGGTCAAAAAGAACTATGTCTTCTGTTAAAGTCAATGTTCCATTTGAATTATATTTATTATTACAATAAATAACTTCAACTAGATATTTTATATCATAAAAATATTACACTTCTAACTTAGTTTATCAAGTTCCCAAATATTTTCAATATGTTTTTATTCATCAGGCACATTAACAATTGAGAAGCGAGGCTGATTTGTTATTGGTACCTTTAAGATTTAACCTTTGAAAATCATGTCGCTAGATAAATTATTAATCCTCATCAAATAACCATCATTTACACTAAACTTGAGAGCTATTCCAAAAAATGAATCATCTTCCTAAACTTCATAATCCATTAATTCTTCCTACTAAATAGATTTTAGTTCCTTTGCTTCAAATGATTGACTTCTTTATTTCTAATTATATGTTTTTTCTATATCGTTCATTGTGTTTTCATCAATAACTTAAAATTCTTATGTCTAAGCTTTTGTTATACTAGGAGGTTCTATTTGTTCTTACTAAAATGATTAAGTATGAGATTTCTTTTTCTTTGAAAATGCACTTTTAAAAATTTTAAGCATTTAATATAATTTAGTTTTCAATATGTGGCATTTTAGTATAAGAAATTTGATGATTTTAATACTAAATTCAATGTCCAATAAGGAGTGAGTAGGACAATATTATAAATTACCACATGCAGATCGGTAATTGAATGGAATATGATATGGGTTGAGATATATATATTTTATATTATAAAGAAATAGTTAATATCATATTATCAAACTCTTTTATGATAATATGGATGAATAAATATTTGTTAGTTAGAATGATTATCCTATTCCATCATATATTACATTAATAAAATACATAAAAATAATATCCATCAGAAATCTTATCAAATCAAAAGTGTAAAATAATGTAGTATTATTAATAGTAATAAATACAATTTCTTATGTTGTTTATCTATCACCAATAAGTCTATTTGAATTTTAAGAATCGACTCCCAGTAAAGAACTTTGGCTTAACAATAGATATAATAATACATTTACACTACAGCAGGATGATGTGGTCTAGAAAACTGCTTTTAAGTAAATAAACTTAGTGGCAATTTAAAAATTTTTAATATCTTTTCTCTGTATGTTAAATTATAATTATTATTCATGTTAAAGATTTCTATTGTTATAATTGTTATAATTGTTACTATCATTTTGATTATTTATTAAAGAATGTGGAGATTCTATTGTTCTAATAAATTGAATTATTATTCTAAACAAATAAAAGCTACTTATCTTTTTAGTAGTCAATTATAAATGTTAACAGAAAATTAGATTGCTAATTTTACTAAAATAATTCTCAACAATTGTCTCAATTATAAAAATCTACAATACATCTCTTAATGGCACAATAATAAAGAGATATAACCTTAAGCCTTGTTTATATCTAAAAACTATAATACTTTGTATATATTCATTAATTAATATTAATTTAATTTAAGTAATCATGATTGTTAAATAGTAATTTACTTTAAAATAAGAGACAATGGATAAAGGATTTCTTCTAATTATACCAACTAATATAATAAACTTAACCATTTTCACCTAATAATTGACACTTAGTTATCAGCAATATCTTAAAAATTATATTATTTATTTTATAAAACAATTTTAGCTAAATTCATTATTAGATAAATGTAATCAAAAATTTATGTTTCATTTAAATTGTTGTAAAAGTCTTAAACAATTAAAATTATAATTCATCATTATTTATGATCAAATTAATTGTATACTTTTTGATTATATCTAATTTCATAAAGATATTTTAAGAAGTAGACTTCAACTATTTTAAACATATAAATTTATCATAAATTAATTGAATCAATACAAAATATATAGAGATAATAAAATTATTTATTGTTTTTATATATTATCTGTAATGACAAGTAAAGATCAATTCTGTAGTATTGCATTTGAATAAATTAATAATTATAAGAGGAATTTTAAATATTAATTAATTTATGAAATTTAAAAATGTATCTTTTTTAAAATCCAATTAACATTTTTGGATTCATAAATATTATATTGATATTCATACTAATTGTTTAATTTATAGCATAAAATAACTTTTTTAAATATTTTCAATATATAAAAGTATATTTAAAGATGTCAAATTATTTTAATATAATTGCTTTTGATAAATCAATATTCAAATCAATTTAACACAAACTACAATTACAGCCACAACTATAAGAATTAAACATACAGCTCCTGCAAGCTTTTTCATATATTATTTATGTTCTACTTTAGCCTAAATGAAATAAATTATTAAATTTACCCCTTCTAATTCAACAACAGCTTCTTTAACGTTTGCGTTTGATTTATTTATATTATTTTCTGCAACATCTAACATTTTACCTTAATCTACGACTACTTGAGCTACTTCAGTTTAGATTTTTAGAACTTCTAAGGCATCCTTTTGAATTTCTTTTTAAAAGAATAAAAATATACAATCTATTTCTTCTTATTATTCTTAGATTAACATAGCTTTATGTTAAATGTCTGGATGAACTTCCATTTCAGATAGTTGTTCTAAATTTGGACCTTAGTCTCCTGAATCTTCTTCATCATAGTTTGTTTCTTCATCATAAACATATGTTGATTTTCCATTTATTTTCTCTTTAGTAGATGAATAATCTTACTTGAAATTTACATTTCTACTTCTCTTTCATCACTTTAACTAGATTGTTTAGGATTTTTTATGGACTTTACAATTTCAATAATTATATTTTATTGCTAATTTAAACAATTATAATACCTTAGTGAATTCCTTTTTCAGCATTTAAATTGTCATATTTTCAGATTTATTGAATTTACCTTATTTAAATTTGATTGTTAATGCATCAACTAACTTTTAGCATTTTTATTTATTCTATATTTCGTATAAGTATGTAAATTTACTATTTAAATTTATTCTTGATTTTCTAATAATGTATATCAATCAATACCCTTTCCTTAAAATTAATTCTAAAGCTCTTACACTGCTTTTATAAGAGTTTATAAATTCTCTTATACAAATTCAAGATCTTAACTACTCATATAAATATAATTAATTTATTGATAAAATTTAAATACAAATTAATATGTTTCAAAAATTATATAATCAATAACTAGCACTAATTTTGATTTTATACATTTAAGTATATAACTTTCATTAGCAATCTCACTCAAACTAATTTTTCAAATAATCCATCCTAAATAAAACTCTCCTTATAGGTTAAATTTTAATGATGATAAAGGAAGTTTAAGAAGGAATTCAAAATAATGAACAAAAACTAGAATAAATATTTTTTGATTATCTATATTAATTGGGCAGTAACACTTAATCTACAATTAAGAATTTAATATCTAACACTATTCCAAATCTCTTAAACAATAGTTTTCTCATTTTTTAATCCAAATAATAAATAAGCTCAAATATTATTAATTATAATATAAAATCTTAAATATCTCTCATCGAACTAAGTAGCTTTTTAGTATCTAATCAAAGCAGAAGTTTTTTTTTATAAAAAGGATAAATTTTAATAGCCATCTATAATTTCATAAGTGATGCTAAAAAATAAAATAGAATTTTTAAGAATTAAATTAGAAAAATAGAGATTTGTAATTGTTTGAAATTAAGGATAAATTTAGGTGCACTTTTGTTAAAAGAATCAAAAAATGATGTTTGTAATAAATTAATTGAAGTGTAAATGATTCTATGAGAACTCAAAATGTTGGGGCTTATTGATAAAAACATAATTTGAATACTATTTTAGTTAAATGTAAATGATATAATAAGATTAGTTTTTAATGAGATTTTAGATAAATTGCATCATTTAAAAGTTTAATACATTATATCCATTTATATATTTAGTAAATCCAAATTAGTTCTTTTGATGTATAAGATAAAGATTTTTAAATGGATATGTGCTTTAATTAAATTGAGATTGTATTATAATTAAATTTTCAGATTTTTAAAATATTAAATATATTTATCCAAGATTCTAAAAAAGAATTAATATAAATTATTAAGATAAAATACAAATTAATTTATATTTACCTAATCGTTTAGAAAATAAACTTGAATTTCCCTAACTTAATAAAGATTTTTTGTTACTTATAATTAATAATGTGATTTAGATTTGACAACTAATTATGTAGAGAATGAAAATGAAAAGAGAAAGATCATATTAAAATTTGGAATTCAAAGAAAAAGTACAAAAACGTTTTGATTAGTTAATGAAATAATTATGACTATTTTTTTAATTTATATTACTATTTATAACAAATTTCAAAAATGGATGACATTAATTATAAAAGTAATAACTATATATAAATTTAAGTTGTGCTATTGGGGGATGCTGGAGTTGGAAAAACCTTTATTTTAAATTAGTATGTTAGAGGATAGTAACCAAGAAATAATTTACCTACAATTGGTAACAGATTATATTAAAATAAGGTAGGAATTGAATTTGCAACTAAGACTGTGACATTGTAAGATGGAGGAAAGATATAAATATCAATATGGGATACAGCTGGATAAGAGAAATATAGAGCTATTACTACAAATCATTTTAGAGGAGCAGGAGGAGCTTTATTAGTTTATGATATAACTAAAGAAAAAACATTTGAAAATTTATAAAGATGGTTAGAAGAACTAAAAAATTAAGCCAATAAAGACGTTGTTATGTATTTGATTGGTAATAAAACTGATTTGGCTGAAAGATAATAAAGAAAAGTCACCAGAGAGGAAGGTTAATATTTTGCAACAAAAAATTAATTATTCTTTGAAGAAGCATCTGCATTAAGAGGAACTAATATAGCATCTTGTTTTGAAAAACTAATTGAAGGTATTTCTTTAGAATAATATTCTTTTAGAAATGTATTTAAGGAAAAATTTATTAATCACCTAACAATAAGAAAATTAATAATAATAAAATGTATAGTTGAAACCTATTGAAACTCCAATGTGTAGCAAATGTTGAATTGTTGTTACATTATTTTTACCAGATTATATAAATATATTTCAAAATATTAAATTTCTTAATTCTATGAACTTTTTATTATCAGTCTATTCATATACCTTAAGAGAAACAATTAATCAATTAAATACTATATTAAATTAATATGAATTATAAATAACTATGTTTTTTTTTTGAAATTATATCCCTTTTTTATTTCAATGATTAAAATTTAATAACATAAAAATTTAATAACATAAAAATATATATTTACTACCAAATACTTTAGAATATAATAATAATTCTCTAATAGAATTTAATTTAAATAGAAAAAAATTATTAAATAGATAAATTTTAAAAAACGAAACAATAATAATTTATGTTTATTGAAAAATTAAACAATCATAGACTACAGCTTAAGCTGTTCATTAATTCTGGATTAATAAAATAAAAAAATGATTTTAAACATATTATTTATTGATATGAAGAAACACTTTAGTTAATTAGTTTAAATTTACCTCTATTAATAATATACATTTATTAATTCATAGATTTTATAAAGAATATAAATATGAAACTACTTCTTAAAATAGTGATACTAAATTATATTTATTTTGATCATAACAATTTAAATAATTTTGATAAATTATTATGAATATTGAATTCATTTTTCTTCAAATAAAAGTGAAAAAGAAATCATGATAATTTTAAACTCTCAAGAGATAATTGCAATTTCTAAATATGATATTAAAATGAATAAACATAATTCAATAATGTAAAATCCTATTATATTTAAATTCATTTTAAAAAGTTTTATTCAATGATGATTTCAAATTTTTAGACCAAATTGCATTAATTTTAATTAATTATAAAATTAAAATAGGCCATATAGATCTTCTATGACGAATCTCATATAATCACTATAGATTCATTACCTAGACTAATTTTATATTCAGCTATAGAGAAATAGTCTACAAAAAAAAGTAATTTTTATAACTTCAATTTGGACATTTCTAATCTTAATTTATTGATAGACTAAAATATAAGAAATTATGAATCATGTAAAAAAATCAAAATAGATTTGTGAATATCTCCTTTTTTCATGTATTTTGGTAATTATGTGAAACTTAATAAAAAAATTTTAATATAATTTTTTTTTTGTATTAAAAATATAGTTAGAATATGAGACATATAGAAATGATTTTGAATTATTAATTAGTTTTTTAGTTGATTGAAGCATATTAAATATTATATGAATTATTCTATTCATTTTATAATTTATATGTTAAAATTTATAATTTAGCATAATATTGTTTTATTTTCATTTAGATCGCTAGCTTGAAGCAATGAAATTTATGATGGGTTTTGGATTTTTATTTTATTGAATATTATTCTAATTCGTAGAGTTGGAACTTTTTTAATATTAAATTTAATGGGAATTCTTGCATTCAATAATAATTTTAAAAATTCTTATTTTTAAAACATTGCAATTAATCAGAAATTTATTCTAAAATTTATTAAAAAATTTCTATTCATTTTTTTTTTAATTAATATTATTAATTCTAAACAAATAATCTATTTCATACTAATTAAACAATATTTTTTAAGTAAAAGCTAGAATTAAACTCAAGAGATATTATTAATTATTCACTATATATTTTTCTCTTTTAAAATAAATATTTCTTTAACATTATGTCTACAATTTTGAATCAAATTTGAAATTACGAATAATTATCATCAATATCGAGTGATATATATAATTCCATTCATTAATATAATTATCTATTATATTTATAATTTTGAAAAGCAATATTAAATATAAACCTGTTTGAATTTAGAAGTTTGCTATCATAAACAGTAAATTTATTAAAAAGATTTTGGATATTTATTATTGAAAGCGAATAGTATTTTAATCATTATAATTTTATGAAAGTATTAATAGGTGATATTTGATTTGGAATTAAAAATTAGTAAAGTGATAAATCAAGTTGATTTTATCTTAATGCAATTATTAAAGTATTTAATTTTTATAAAAATTTGTAAAGATAAATTATACATAAGAAGAATAATTAATAAATAAATAATTTAGCTTCATATTAATATATATATTTTGCAAATTTCCGTTCAATCTGACTTGGCTTACTATTAGGGTTCCCTAAAAGAATTACTTTAAAAACTTTGATTGGTATCTTAAAAAAATAACAATAATATAAATTTTACCCTCTTTGCTTGAATTATTATTATTTTCATTGTCATTGTTTAATTCATCTTTATCACTTCCATTGCTTTTAGTAGTTTAAGTTTATTAGGTTGAGTTAGTAAATGGATATTGAACTAAGAAAAGTATATTATTGATTATATATTTTACAATGATATTTTTATTCTGGTTATGATTTAGATACATTAGCCAATACTTAGAAAAGTAAATCATTACAAATGGAGTTTTGATTTTTAATAATGCTTAATTCTCTAATTTATTGCCTAGAGGAATCAATCAAAGTTGATAAAGTACTTTAAAACTAATAAACAATATAAAATGTATTTGAAACTTAGTCAAATTATTAATAGAAATATATAAGTTCTTTTTAGATTTATTCTATATCTGTCTTCAATTCTGAATAATTGGTATATAGTTAATTAACTTCTTTCTTTGCTTTATTTTGAAGTTTTAGATAATGAGTTCTTTACATAACACCATTTTTCCTCATGATTTTGTATAGTAAATCTCTATTCTATTTAAATTTAGTACTTACTCTCTTCCTTTTAAAAAATAATGATGACTAAATTAGTTTTGATTGTTGACATTTCTTATTTTCTTAAATCCGTACATATTTAATTGCCTTATGAAGGAACTAAAGTTTTGATGTTTAAATTATCTTGGTAATACAAAATCACTGAATCCCATTTAATCCTTGACTATAAATGCATTTCCAGCAGTATTAAATGAAATAATATCTTCAAATTCGGGATTCTAAATATTATGTTTTAAATAAAATTATTAATATATTGGTTCATATTTTAATTTTCCAGAATTTAATTCTCAAATCATTATATTTGATTCACAAATTAAAGGTCTGGAGTACAAGAATATGAGTTGTCTTACATACCATAACCATTGAGTAAGTTTTTAATAGAAAACTTGAAATCCCTCTTCGAGTAGGTGGAATTGTAGAATGGTTATCTCTTGAAGTATAATGGCAATTATTGATCTTCTAATTCATTAAAATTAATATTATATAATATTGAATTGATTAATTTTGGGCTAGAAAAACGAGGATGATCGTAGAGGCTTTTTAAGAATTCAAAAAAAGACATCCATATATATAATCATACATATAATTGATATTTTAATATATATATTCATTTTTATAAATAATTTATATATAGATATGTTTAATCGTGCTATTAACACAGGATTTCGTAAAGCATTGCCATAATACACATTCTCATCAAGAAGTAATTAACTAAACTTAAACCTCTTAGATGGCCCTTATAATCCAAATAGATATAAACATTATTTGAATCCAAACTTCTTCTAATCCAATAAAGAAATTGCTGATATTGCTAAATCATAGCAAGTCCCTTTACCAGGTATTTTGAAAAGATTACTTCTTCAGTTCGTAATGTAAGGCATGTCAATCCAGTCAGATAATCTGGTCCTCTTCCTCCTTATGATGGACCCTATACGTAATTTTATCCTTCATATATAAAAATTAGAATGGAAGATGTAAGAGCTGTTTGGTAAAATACTTCCATTGGAAGATAAGGAACATGGAGTTGTTAGATGGATCCTGATGAAATTATGAGAAGAGTCCCAGGTATCTTACAAATATTATTTTCTAGGAATTACTAGAAGAGAAGTCGAAAAAATACTAAATATGGGATTAACACCATAAGAATAGGTTGATTTCGCATATTTAGTTTATAATTGTGGATTTGATGTTGATTATGTTCCAAACAGTGTTTATGTTGCAAGATAAGTTGTAACAAATTCAAAAGGAGAAAAAGTTGAAATCTTATGGAATGTCTAAGTTCTTGAAGATTTAGCTAAATTACCCGTTGGTTTTGCCCCTGTAAGGGAATTGATAGATTATCATTGGGAAATATTTCTTTGGTCAGATCCTATGATTAAGCCAACAGGTGATTTGGATCTTGGTGTTCCTAACACTTGGTTTGAATATGAATGTGAATGTAATTACAAACCTTTCTATGTTTTATAGGGGGAGGTGAAATGGTTGGAATTGAAGACTAATTCAATATACCAGAAAGTGATAGAGTATTTCCATCTCCAAGAAATCCCAACTGCAGAAGAGAATTATGGAAATCATAAGATGATATCTAAGAACAATTAGAGATGGAAGGTAACTGATATTTTATCAAACTATTAGATGAAAATTGGTATCCTAAAGGAACTTCATACAATATCTATCAGTAAGCAGACTACAAAAAAGTAACTAAATCAGATAGCACATTTTAAGAGAAAATATGATGATTTAAAAAAGTTAATCCAATTATAAATAAGATAATCATTTTTTTAGTTATTAACAAGAAATTAAATTATAATAATTTTAATCAAACTTCAATAATAATAATATTATATAAATAAATGGAAAAATATTATTAAAGTAAGATAAACGTTTTAAATTGTTATGCTAATTATAAGATCAAACAAAAGTTATTTGTTACAACATCACAATATATATATGTAGAGTTGATTTTTGTAAGAATTAGATTTTGAATTAAACAATTGATTATATAATTTTATTATATTCACATAACTCATAATAATGAAAAAGAATTCATTATTAAACACTTTATATATTTTGAAACTAATGATTAATTTAGCCTAAAAGTCTTAATAGAAATTTTTTACTTGGTATTGCTGCATTTGTAATTCTTAGGAAATTAGAGTAATGTAATTATTATATTTATGAGAGTGAGGAATGTAATGATATGTATTCATTGAAATCAAATTATTGATTATTTATCTATTTTTTTAACATAGTGATGATCTTAATTTTTTATTACATTTTGTCTATATCTAATTTGAGTTTAGACATGAGATTATTTTTTATTTCACAAGAAATATTTAAAGGAGATGTAGAGTTTTCTAATATTTATGATGCTTGTTTGTAATCAACAAGTGGTTTTGGTTTAATTAAACCATTAATTGAATTGCTCTATGAATTAGTATTGAGATCTGGTTAAGATTAGATTTTATTTGCTGAAAATTCGAATGTCTTTAAATTCCACAAGTTCCCTACAGAAAAATCTCCAAAAGTGATTTATTCTTAATCTGAGAATTTAGATTCTAATTTTTCAGAAATTTCTTTATCATTAGATTTGCATTTCCTATATTTAGCTAATTAGGTTTTATATGTAGATTAAGACAATTTTAGTTTCTTTCCGCTACTAGTAAGATTATCTATTATATCAATATTATCTGATATGAGTTCACTCAATCCATCTTCTTCTGAAATCAAAACATGTCTCTTCCTAAAAGTTAAATATCTATGTATACTTGCAATGTTCTTAGAAGCAATTGCCTAAGAAATTATAATAAGCACAAATATATGCATGTTTGCTTGTCAAGTTCTATAGATCTATATTGCTTTTATTAACTTTCTTAAATGAACTTTTATTTAAATTGATGTTCCTGTTACTATTGCCTTCACTCTATCAAAATTAAGTCTTAATTAATTACGGAACAAGAATGTTAAGATGAATAGCTACAATCACTTTGCTCTTACACACCTAAAGCTTATGAAACTAACTCTTATGGCTTATTATTGGTAAGTTTTGATGTTTATAAATCACTATCCTACTAATGAGAGTCCATATCTATAATTAAAAAATGCTTTTTTTCTTTTTAAATTTTCCCCCTTCAAGTCTCAAGATTTAAATAAGTGTTCATTATTACATAATAATCAAAGTTCAAAACAAGATCAAGGTCAAAATAAATTTAAAGAGTTAAAATACATAATTAATATGGCATGTTTTCAGGATTTTGATATAAAAATATAATAAAATGCAATATGACTAAAGTTCATATAATTAAAAATGTTTATTATTAATTCAATTGCAATTAGCAATGATCAAAAATATATTATAGGCTCAACCAACACAGGAATACTTTACTTTTGGGATTTCGAAACTATTCTTCTAGAAAATAGTAGTAGAACACAGGAAAAGACGTATAATCAATTATAATTAATTTAGATAAAATACTCTAATATATAGAGCCTCTTTTAAATTTCCATTATTCAAAGACTCCATTTAATAAATAGTACTGATTCAAGAGAGTTTATATTGTGCAGTAGCCAATAAACTGTATTAGGTTTAAATGTCAACATTAATATCTCCAAATTAAATTATAGATACAGATCTGAATGCTTCTGTTTTAATTGTAATTGTTACATGTTATTTTCAATAGTAATCTTTTTAAGAATCTATTGAATTTATCAAATAATATAATGATATTTTAATAGTGGCTGTTGGTTCTAAATTATACTTTATTGATTTATAACACGAAAACAATATTATCGAGTATTTATATACTTACTATAAAAATAGGGAAATTGATATAACCCAAACGATAAACGATAATATTTACACTTTGGTACCAATTAAAGATGTTAAGATAACCAGCTTAGCTATTATTGGATAGAATTATCTAGCTATTGGATCAGATATTGGCATTATAGGAATTTGGTGTATATATCTTAAATCAATTTAAGCTGCTTCTACCTATTCATTCCAATCTGTACTTAGTTTTAAATCTTCAAATTAAGAATTATCATATGTCAATGATGTACTATAATAATTTTAAAGTTTTGTTTAGATATTGTATTTGGAAGATGAATAATAAATTATCAGTTTACATAAGAACTATTTAGTGATTTGGAATTCAATATTAAGAAATGATGATGAGATAAGGCCAATATCTGATTATTTCAAAATGTGTCAGCTACAAAATACTGTAATCAATTGATTGAATTTTAGATATACTTAACAAAGGGGAACAGATAAATTGAATAAATGAATTCTAAAATAACTTTATAAACATCATCTGATGTTATATTGTAGTTTAGCACAATTTGCTATTAGAATAGTGATATCCTTATTGCAAATGGTTCAAGCCCATTTGTAGACATTTATGTAGATAAAAATTATACATTGACATTAAGCTGTTTATGATTTATTATACATCAATCAAATCAAAGTTTTAGTCATATTTCTTCTCCATTGTTTAAATTCTTACATTTTATTGTTTAATTGTTGTTAATCAATGTTTTAATCTAATAAGCATTCAATTAATTCTTCATCGTTTTTATTCATACATTTTTATTTTATTCTTTCATAAAATTACTAATAAAGTATTCATAAACTTAAATACTTATTGCTAAGTATTGAAATAATCATTTAGTTTATTTTGGAAATCAATTCTGTGTTTTTTCTATGCTTTAACACATTATTAAAATTCCAAGTTTTTTTTTTAATTGCATAATTTAACAATAGCATTTAAAACAGCTTTCAAACTAATATTTGATTATATATACTTCGAATAAGAATTATTCTAATATGAAATTGCCATTACCATAAAAGTTATTTTTTATTATCTCGATATCCATAATTATTATTTAATATATTTATTAATGTTCATAGAGATCAAAATTCATATTGATCAGTTTTGTATTCTTCCTCTTATTTGGGTTATCTACCTCTTTTCATCAATAACAATTGCTTAGTACTCTACAATTAGGCAGCTGTTTTAGGGTGTATCCAAGATGGAATCATTTTTTATACAATCCTATTGTAAATAATATCAATTACATATCCAAACCACCTGGAGGTCTTTTGTTTAATCTTTCTTATCTAAATTTAAATTCTTCTTCAGCATAATTCATTAAATTCTTTTTTATTTTTTCAATTCTAAATTTATTCAATTATTATTATACCTCTATTCTCTTGTTCTCTCACGTTTATGTCCTTTAGGTTTTCTATGATAAGGACTCAATTCTTTATTTTTGGGTTAATCATAAATCCATGGGAGTCCATTAAAATAAAATTACTTTCTCAAAAGACCCTTATATCTTCCAGAAATATCTGGACCAAAAAATCTACCATTCACCATCTTCTTATTAAAGCATTATCTGAATGACAAATATGATAATCTAAGCCACATTATATATATAAATTTTTAATTATTGACAATATAAAATACAAATGCATTTATAATTCAATGTAATAAAGCTAATTTCATTTCAATATTGCTGATCAACTTTTTTGTTTCATCCATCGTTTATTTAACTCCTTTATCGTCTAATTATACAGACGAAGGATTATCAACTTTTGGAAATTATTACACATACCAAGGACCAGTGCTAGGAATCTCAATTTTTATTTAAACCTATTCTTTTTATAATTCTTATCCTGTATTATATTCTTATTCTCTTGTATAGCCATCAAGTCTTTATAAATTCTTTATTGTATTAAATATCACATTCCTATAATTATTGAGATCGCAAATAGGGTTTTTTTAATCACCTGATGGACATTATAAATATAGTGTTCTTAATACTCTGATTCGTTCTAAATATTCTATTGCCTTCACACTTTTTACAAAGTTTCCTTTTGCTTATAAGTTTTAAAGTGAACATAACTCCCCTAAATCTAATTGAGTAATTTGATTATTGGAAATATTCAAAAAGGCTAAATCTTTCATCACTTTCAACGGGGAAATATCACTTTGATTTTAAAGAATATAATACCTAATTGAATTATTTTGTAAGTTCAATTAAACTAAATGTATGCATTCTGTTAGACAATCAATATTTCCAATTTTTTAATTGCTTAAATCCAAAACGAACACAATATCGAGACCAAATTTATTAGATATTGTCTTAATAAGTTCTACATAAATAAAATATTGATTTTTACATGGATTGAGTTTCCCTTATAAATTGAAATTCTATGTTTATTTGAGATCACGAAGTTTTTCAATATTTATTTCATTAACATTAGTTCCCAAGAGTTTACTCTATATCTATTAATTATTAGTGGTAGAACTCTTCTCTACTTATTTCGAAGATTTTTTATCATTATTCATTATATATTTAATAATCACTTATCAAACCATAATAATTGCTCCTTTCTTTCTTTTTCAGCAATGAATTAATCAAATTCAGCTTTTATTGCAGAAAAGTCTTCTCCCTTATAAGTAACTTACAAAGCAAGAGCAGGAGATGTATCTTTAATACCATCCACCTTATTCTTATGTCTGTGTGCTGGTGATTTGGCAGGATCTACCACTTTTGGAATTATAGACCCGCTTAATTTTGATACTCTCACTGGTGTACCATCCTCTAAAAATCCTCTTTAAACCTAATTTGATAATTGTAAAGTTTATTTTTACTTTTGTAGGTTTTCCTTTTTCAGGATCAATTAATGCTACTTTGCTTAGATGGAGAGGTCTTGTAATTTATTAAATACCAGATCCTGATGGATCATCTAGTAAGGATTTTCTTTTGAATTTTTAATTGATTCCTTGAACGAGTACTTCATTTGATTTACGATAAACTCTCAAAACTGTTCCTGTTTTCCCAGAATCCTTTCCTGAGACAACAACTACTTTGTCGCCTTTGATAACATTCCATTTTTCAAATGTGATTTACTTAGCAAATTAGGCAATTGGTGTCTGTCGATTTAGATAGAATGTAGAGAGGGCTTTTAACATAAATAATTAATTAACTATAACAATTTTTGTATTTTAAATTAAGCAATGAGTTATTCGAATAAAGAGAACATAGACGATACTTAGATATTAATTGATTAAGAAGAAGTGTTTGAATTTGTAAAGTAAATGAAAATGATGAACAAATAATTTATTTCATAAATAAAACATCTGATTAGGGAGAAAGAAGAGTACAAATTTTTGATTTAAGAACTGCAGAGTCAATTGTAAAGAAAGTGTGAATAATTACAATAATAAGAGTTGATTATTTAGGAATGTGAACTATAGGTAGTATTTGTATAGGTTATTGTAGTTAGAGTCATGCAGGTCGAATTATGAGGAACGAGTTAATCGGTTAGAAATTGAGTTAAAGTTGAATTAAATGGTTTACTCGGTTGAATTGAGTTAATAGAAATAGGAAATAGTAGATTTAAGTGATAAATTGAAAACTACTCAACAAGGTTACTCAACTACTGTTGCCACTTCATTTTTATAAACATCATTTAATTAGAAATAGGATAGTTTATTTAAGGTATTACTAATTAAATATACATATATTGTAGGATAGTCACACTTTAGAGAGTGTAGGGTAGACGGAAGGAGATTAAAGTTTAATGTCAAATAAAAATAAAGGATAGAGAATGATGTTGAAGATAATGTAAGATCCAATAAATAATTTAAAAAAATAAAAGGAATTAATAAAACGTGAAATAACATAATGGTAAGATGAATTCCTAAGGAAAGAAGGTAGACCACCTTCAATTAATGATAAACAATCGATTAGTACAAAGTTTTATCATTATACTATTTTGAAAAAATAATTAAACGATCGTAGCACCATTATATAAGATAGCACTGATTGCAAAAATGTTGGAGTTTAATGCAATATATTAGATGCCTAATAGATCATCTAAGTACAAGAACAATTAAAAGTAAAATCAAATGAAATTAAGAGATTGAGTTTTCAATTAGAAGATTTAAAGGGTAAGGTAAAGGTTTATTGTAGAGTAAGACCATCAAATAGTTTAGATAAATTAAAAGGTATTAATTGAAAGTTAGATTAGATTGTGAGGTCTAATTTATTGATGAGTAACATATCTCATTAAAATAGAAACTTTTCAATTTCGACATCTGTTTTAATCAAACATCTACATAGAAAGAAATTTATGAAGAAATTTAGTAATCTCTCCAAGCCATTTTTCATGGTTATAATTTGAGCATTTTTGCTTATGGATAAACTGGAAGTGGTAAAACACATACAATGTTTGGTACAAAATTATAACCTGGTGTTATTCCTAATCTAATTGAAGATATATATGCTTATATTAAAAAAAACAATTTAGAATCATAAATTCTAGTCAATTCACTTGAAATATACAAAGAGAATATAATTGATTTACTCAATGATCAATAAAATGTTTAGACATTAGAACTTAAAGAAAATGCAAATGGGTTAGTATTTGTTTAAAATTTAACAAACATAAGAGTTCAAAATATGCACGAACTTATGAATTTGATTGAATATGCAACATCTAAAAGAAAGCAAAGTTAAACAGATATGAATGATACCAGTTCAAGATCTCATATGTGTACTCAACTTATAATTGAGACTTTTAATAAGAATACTTCACAAGTATATTTTAAATATAAATTGTAAGAAATTCATCAGCAGAGTTAATTTAATTGATTTAGCAGGATCAGAAAGATGCAACAAATCTAGACTTAAGTAGAATCAATTAGACGAAGCTAAATATATAAATAAAAGTCTTTCAGCTCTTAATGATGTTATGATTGCAC
Source organism: Paramecium sexaurelia (assembly GCA_000733375.1). Lineage (NCBI taxonomy): Eukaryota > Ciliophora > Oligohymenophorea > Peniculida > Parameciidae > Paramecium > Paramecium sexaurelia. The sequence continues at coordinate 142,237 of JPFM01000082.1, read as the reverse complement.
TTTCAACTAAGAGTAATTTTATACCTTATAGAAACAGTAAACTCACATATTTAATGAGAGATTCTTTGGGAGGCAATGTATTATAGTTTTATTATTTTAGTCAAAAACAATAATGATTATTAATATATCACCTTCATTTATTAATTTAGATGAATCGTTGAGCTCCTTACAATATGGTTAAAAAGTGAAATAAATTACAAATTAGCCAATTAAAAATTTCGAACCAGTGGAACCATAAAAATATAATAAAAAAGTATGTAATTAGCATGATGAAAGTGCGTAATTAAGATAATAAAAGTGATTTATTTTATATATGCAATAATCTCAATACTAGATCTGTGTGTTAGGAAGTGCAAATTCTGATCATTTCCTTGAAGTCGAAGACTTTCCTAAAGAAGGAGAGACTATAGCTTCTAAGGTATTGCCAAATTCTAATTCTTTTAGAAATCATATTTAAAAAATGGAGGTAAGGGAGCTAATCAAGCAGTTGCATCAGCTTTACTTCATTCTAAGATCATTTTTGCAGGTCAGATTGGAAAAGACGAATTAGGCTAATTATTAGTGAACGAAATGACCTTGGCAGGAGTTAATTTGGGTGCTTTAAGAAAGGTTGATGAATAAACAGGATAAGCTATAATTCTTTTAAATAAAAAGGGAGAGAATCTAATTATTATAGTTGCAGGAGCAAATGGTTATTATGACACTTTAGATGTCTTACCTCAAGAATATTAACAAGCAATTGAATAATCAGATTTATTGTAATTATAAATGGAAGTACCATAGTAGATAAACATTTTGGCTGCTAAATATGTAAAGCACAATATTAAATAATAGATGACAAAAAATGACAAGATTACAGTCTTAGATTGCGGGGGTAAAGCAGAGAAATTAAAAAGTGAATTCCTTGAAAATTTGACAATTGTAAGTCCAAATGAAACAGAATTAGAACGTATTCTAGGAGAAGATTTAAATATGAATGCAGATTAAAATGTTGAAGAGTAAGATATTCCTCTAAATTTCTTAGGTAACTTACTAAAACTATTCATGATAAAGTATTCACTCGTTTTCCAGAATTAATTGTTCTTTTAAAGTTAGGTTCAAATGGAAGTATGCTTGTAACTAAATAGTTTAGTGTAAGATGTTAAACAGTAACATAATTAAGTATTTATTAAAAATAAAGCATAGATCCAACTATTTTGGAAGAATATAAAATCGTTGATACTGTTGGAGCTGGTGATTGTTTCACTTCTGCCTTTACAGTTTCATTTTATAGATCTTTAATAGAATTTGGTCCAGCCAAGATTTCAAGTAATTATCATTATTTATAATATAAGCTCTAAGAAAAATAGATTTGGAAACACAAAAGAAATTATTCTACAAAGCTATGCATTTTGGAAGTGCTTCAGCATTCTTGTGCATTACTAAACATGGAGCCATGCCATCAATGCCAAAATTAGAGACCGTAGAACATTTCATAAAAAAGTATTTCCCATGAGAAAAATTATTATAATTATATCATTATAATCCAAATATTAGTTTTATGATTTCTAATTACTAATTCATGTAAATAAAAACAGGGTTTGCATCTAACTTTTAACTTGCTCTAAAAATGAATATCCAATCAAATTTGAAGCAAAACTGCCATTAGATTAGATTGATATTATAAATTAGTTTTATAATTAGAGTATAGGAGAAATATGAATGTACAATTAATAGTATTGTTATGAAAAATAGAAAATTTATAATCTAATGATTATTACTTTTATAAATATTTTTAGAGAATTGAATAAGATTTATAAAAATATTAATCAAAATGAAGAATTAATATAATGAATATATATTTCTTAATATCTTAGTTTTGGATTAATTGTTGATATTATTAATAGAACCATGGCATCTAAAATAACAATAATTGATAGGAATTCATCATCTCTTGTTTTATTTTTGAATTCTTACTACCTTTGTAAAAAAAAGATTTGGATCAAATTTCTAATTCTAATCTATTTGTTCAAATAATATAAATTGTGAATTAGTTAAATATGAACTATAATTAAAAAGTAATTAATGCAGAATGGTGATATAATTAAATTGTTAATTGAAATAATGAGAAGTTTAAATTTAGTTAATTTACAATAATTAACAAATTAGAACTCAATCTCACTGTTTTATACTATTTTTTTTTGAGAAACAAAAGTAAATATGAATAACCATAATAAATTAAATAAAATATGCTAATATTTAGAAAAGAATAAAATGGAGTATATTTCTTTAGAATTAGTAATTCAACATGGAATATTTTCTCTCCTTGCTTACTTTTTGGTCAAACAGAATTTAACTCTGCGACCTTTAGAGGGTGATTATGTATTACGTTAACTACCAAGTTGCAAACTGGAAAAGCTCAATCTACTTGAATTCAGGGATGAAGGATTTTTCAAGATGCTTTTTGGAGTTGTGATGGAACTTTAAGATTTTGATTTATCTGATAATTCTAATTAAAGTAAGGAGGATTGAGGGTTATTTTTTTAGATGGTACATATTTTATTTCTTGATTGTTTTAATTAGTATTGTTGATTATATTAATTTACTGTGTTACTCACTAATTTTGATCTTTATTTTCTTGTTTCTGTTAGTTGATTATTAGAATCTTATTTTTGTCCAAGATGTAATTCCAAATTAGAATTGTAAGAATCATTAGAATAATAGGAAAACTAAGATCTCTTTTTTGAAGTGAATCTATGAGGCACAGATGGGGAGTGAGCTTCTTTATTTAATTTAGAAAATTTAGACATTTTGTGTTGATTTTGGTTTATTTAATCTCCTTGGTCAAGTATTATTTGTGGAATGGCATCCTGGAGTGAGGAAGTATTGTTGGAGATTAAAGATAATTGTTAGGATGGCTGAGTTGGTTTTGTGGATGAGGATTGTTGTTCAATAATAAGATTGAGAATATGATGTCTTTTGTAAGAAATCTCACGTTTAAAGTGATATTTTGATTTGCTAAGTAGTAAATCCATTTTTTAGTCTAAACCCAGCTCTTCAGGTTCATTGATATCTCCAAAATCTAGATCATCCTTCATAATTCCAGAAGTATGTTTTGATTTATCTCGATTTGATTTATCTCGATTATGAAAGGACATTTTAATTAATTAATTATGTTTTGGGGCTTAAAATTATAAAATGGGGAAATAAAAACCATTAAAGCTAATTTGATACTAACCAACTTATGCGGGATTGGAATTGTGAAACTAAATAATATAATGATAGCTACGTTGACAACAACAAAGGTTAGAATACATAAAAAATATATTTATAGCCTTAAGTTTTAATTGATTATAAAATTAATGGGGAATTTACATTATAAAGTCAAGGTGGCGATGTCGACGTTTGCGGTTACTATGCAGATAAAGAAACCCTGGATGAGCAGGACTTGCAACAATTGTCAATTAAAGCATAATCAATGTAAAGTGAAGATCAATTGAAGAGTATATACAAGGAGCAATTAAGAAATATACAAAAAATGCTAAAAAAATGATATTCATTATTCGTGCTTAGTTGTTATTTATTAATTTGAGCATAGCTTAGATTTATATAGGAATAAAAAATAAAATTTAATAATTAAAAATCTTTTTATGGCTAACATACCTTAGTAATAATATTCAACACCATCAAATTTACCTTCCTACAATAGAGATCAACCAAGCTATTAATAACCTACATTAGGATAATAACAAAATCCTTAAAGTAATTATCAAGGTCAACCATCTGGAGAGAAAGGATTGTAATACTTACCTTAACAAGGAAGTGGTTAGCCATAAAATGCGTAAACACAATAATTATATGGACAACCTTAAACTGGATTAATAGGATAGCCTTAATTTGGTAATTTAGGATAATCTCCAGTTGGATTAATTGGATAACAATAAGTAATTCAGCAACCTATATTTGGATAATCCTAATTATAATAGCTACCATACTAAACAGTTGAAACTCAACAAGGTTAAGTAGTAAAGGGATAATCAAGGATTGAATACATTCCTTATGAAAGAACAATAACTGAGTATGAAGAAGTGAGAAGACAAGTTCAAGTTCCCATCACCAAATAAATCACTGACTATTATGCAGTGCAATATGATATTGAATATATTCCTTAAGTTGTTCAAGAGAAACAGATAGAATACGTCCCTGTTGAGAGAGTAGCAGAGAGAACTGAATATTATACAGTCGAAAGATAAAATATAGTACAATAAGTATCAATTATCATATTAATAAAACTTAGCCTATTGGATATTAATCTTAATAAGTCTAAACAGCCACTTCTTATGCTCCAGTCTAAACACAATAAATAACTTAGCAATATGCATAATATGTTCAACCTTAATAAACTATAGCATATTAATAGCCAGTCTAATTTTAATAATAATATCAAACAAGAGAAGTCATTCAATAGCCAGTTGTCTAATAATCTTATGTTCAATCGAGAGAAATCATTCCATAATCATAACTTTAATAACCACTTGCAATATAACCAACTATTCCAACTACTTAATATTTGCCATAATAATAATATTAAACTGTTTAAACAGCTCAACCCTAATTATAAATTGCATAGGTTATTTATTTCATTTATTTTAGACTGTTCCATTAAATTATGCATAATCAATCTAAACAGTTTAGAATTAATAACCAGCTTTAGTTAATCCTCCTTAATAAACAGCTAGCTAATTTTCTTAAGGATATTCGATTCCTGTCACATAGGGTTAAGTTCCATAATATTCTGTTTATGGATAATAACAAGTTGTTCCTCAACAAACCAAAACTTAATAGACATTACCTTAAGCTAATCAATATAATCCTTAATTATAATAGACTGTACCACCATCTTAAGTATATATTATTTATAAATTATAAGTTTGCTTAATCTGTACCATAATAATAATAATAATAATAATAATAATCAATCCCATAGGATTTAGGAAGAACAAGACCATATCAATAATAATCTCAGTTGCCTCAACAATCATCCTAGCCTCAATAGACAGGAACAGCTTAGAAATAAAATAAAGAAAAATCATTCTTAGAGAAATTGTTTGATTGATTATTTTTGCATAAAATACATAAATATAATTAAAATATATGAATTATCTTTTTATAATCACCTCTTTGATAATTAATTCAATTTTTGGTGAATTAATATTGCTCACAAAAGGAGACCATTATCATGAGATTTTTGATATTAACAAGTATGAGTTTAATACTGACTGTGATGAAAAACATATTTACATTCAAGAACATCAAGTTAAAGAGTAAGTTTAATTGCTAGAAAAAAGTGAAATCGAACAAGTATGTTTACATTCTATAGTTTAGATTCTTTATTATCCTAATGATCAAAATACCATCCTCATCTTAGAAAAAATTGGGAAAATCACCATACTCTTTAAGGATAATTAATAATTCAATTCTCCCTTTAAAGAATTAGGAACAGTTGATCTAAACACAAAAAATTTGCCAGACTTTTCATGTTCTGATATGACACAATATTCACTTGAGATTTTCATGGCTGTATGTAAATCAGATAATGACATTTACATCTCTAAAATACTATGTTAGGCTGAAGAAGAAAAATATTTATCCGGTTGCTCTTCATACTTGTTCTTAGACTCTGATCAGTTAAATAATTGTGAGAACTTAAATATAATCACTGAAAGTTCTTGGAGAGTTAAAGATCCCGAATATTTTAGTATCTATTGCTCTGCCTAAGAGAATTTTTAAATTACAAAGTAATTATTAATAGGGAAGTTTAAAAATCAGGCTAATTCCATTAAATTAGCTAAATTTTAAGGTCCTATCAATGAAATTGAAAAAGTCTCCTTTTTTGATGATAATACTCTTATGATATTAGATCATAGATCAGCTCTACATGTTTACAGATTTTCTTTTACAGATGATGATGAAGTGATCTATGAATAATTATTATGGTAACTCTTTTTACCAAATGAATTATTTTATGCACTTAGTTACTCTCATGAATAATATGCAATCAGATTTCCACCCATGGGAATCATAGAAAATGACATTTAATATAGTATTGTTATACTTAGTGATCATTTTATATATGAGTTGGCTCTACCTTAATAATCTAAAGATTTTTTCTTTACATAGCTTTCAATTAATGATAAAATTAATATTAAGAGCATTCTTAATGGCAAATAAATCAAAAAAGGTTAAGTTTAATATGATGAATAATTCTATTATGTTTGTTTTACATATATCTAAAATTCAATAGAATGTTATCGAATTAATAGACATCAATCTTACACTGAAAAATTAATACTACAAAATCAATATTAACATCCTATGCTTTTAACTTACCCTGTATCATTTTCAACAATTACTGGATAAACCAATATATTAATAACTTAATAGATGAATGAATCTAAAGCAGTATTAACACTAATAAGAAATGAAATAGAAAGATTAACTGTTGTATCCACATCTAATGAAGAATTCCTTTGCTAAATTGTATATAAAAATAGCAATAAACAAAATGTTACTCTTATGATTTATAATTAAGAGTTTGAAAGCACTAATGTTTTTAAAGTAGATCATCTACAAAATTATAATTTCCCAAATACAGATTCTACTGTTCTATTTTCAACTTTGATAAGAGGTCCAGCCACAATATTGTAACCTAAAAGCGATAAAAAAAGTATGAATTATTAATATATTAGATTAGATGTTGAAGTAATAAGCCTTTCAGGCTTTGGATATGAAATGTAGGAAGACTTATATTAGAACTTTATTAAGCATTCACGGATCCCAGTTAAATCATTTTTAGATAAAGGATTTAGAACAATATTTTTGTAAATAGATTAAGTGAAAATGATAATTTAATAGGAAATTACTAACACAAATTATTTTACTTAGTAAATCTATTCTTTAGATTGCTCATCAGTTAATATTGTAAAACACATTGTCAGCATTTCCCCATATTATGCGATATTCTATTAAAAAACCACATACTATACTGTTATAAAAATAAATAAAGTTGATGAAAATATTTTAGAGTATGATTGTGTAAATGTAGAGTATCCACTTCATGATTAACAATATGAAGTGTTTGTGGATTTAGACTTTATCAATTTATTTTTTAGCATAAACAATACTATATATTACACTGATGTTTACTTTAAAAATGTAATAACCGTAGAAATAGATCGTAAATTTAGACAGTTAAATTTTTAATTTTTAAAAAATGATATTATTATTGGAAGTCATCAAAATAAACTATACTAAATCTAATTAACTAATCCTTATCAAGTAAATCATTTTAAAACAACCACTATTGAAATTGAATTGGGTTAATTGACTCATAATTTTAAATTTTTTGTTTTGTAATTGAAAAAACCAATTCTTACATTAGTTATTGTAGATGATAGAATAACACTTTATACAATAGATAATCTTTAAGATATTAAATTTGATTCCTTGTTACCATAATTCAATAGTATTATCAATCCAAATGAAACTTAAATTAATTATTACATGTTAATAGTTCCTACTAACAAATTAAATGAATTGTATGTATATGATTTATCAAAAACTGGATCAGAGAGATTACATTCAATACATAAATATCCAATTTCATCTGAACCAATAACTATTTGTTATCCAAAAATGTAAACATTTCTTTACTGTTTATAATTTGCAAATGCTGATATAAATTGTTATTTTTATAAAATGCTTGAATTTGAATTAATAGCCTCAGACCCAACAAATATTGATAATTAATTTTCAGTAGCAATAAATGCATAATCTGCACTAAGTTATAGTGTATAAAGTATTTAATACTATTAATAAATATTATAGAAACCCTTACAATTAATGGTAGTTTCAGATATTAAGACACTATGATTGAAAAGAATGCAAAAGGATTAGCTGAAATTGAAATCTATAAAACCAATTTTACAACTGATTTAAAAATTATGGATTATTATTCAGGACCAATTTTCAATTACAAATTATAAAATGCTAAAGATTTCAATATAAAAATGCTCCCATTTATTAGAGAATAAGAAGATAATTTAGTTAGATTTAAAATTGATTAATCTATCTTAGGAACTAGTGTATCTAAAGAATATTTAATCATTTTGGGAGATGAAAATATTGGTATCATAAATATTCCTTAAACATAATGTATTATATATATTATTAATAATTTATAGATCACAAATAAGTAATTTAGAGCACAATAGATTATGATGAAATCAAAAATGTTTTCTTTGATTAGGATCAACCAACTGTTAATAATTGTACTAAATCATTCATTAATCCATTATCAATTGCAGAATTATCAGGCATTCATATTATTGCTTTATTTTGTTAATCTATGATTGTCAGAGTTGATGTTACAAATTAAATCAATTAATTAAGTTTTACAATTTTATCTGATAATCAACCAATTGAAAAGTAGTTTTTAGAGAATTTCTTTTTTCTAAATATAAATTACAAAGACTTTTTATATTAAAATTAAAGTTCATTTATTTTGGAAGATGTTAAAATGATCAATTTCCCAATTTAATTTAAACCTAAATATAAATTCATTACTGTAACTGCAATAGTTAAAGGAAATAAAAGATATGATACATCTGATAGGGAAAGAGATAATTTAATTTGTATTTTTTATGGATACTTAGATTAGAGTCAAAGTTCACTTTTAAAAGGATCTCTTTTGGATGTAATTGGAGCGTCTAATTTTAATAAAAATACATTAATAATTAATAATTTTTAGATGTATTGTATTAAAGGTTGTACTATTCAAGATGCAAACAATATTTAAATAGAAACTATTATTGAACTAATATTTAACGATTAATATTCATTTAATCTCTATAAATTGTAAATAAATTTCACATATTCAACCAAAAAATAACCATAATATAAATTGATAAAAATTGAAATTCTAAACATCAAAGAATTGAGTAAATATTGATTCTATTATTAGTGGGTAATTTTGTGTAAAACTAAATCGAATTCACTTATATAGATACTGAAGTTTAATACTAGAAGGAATCAATTCATACAATTAATGTAACAACAGATTCTCTTAGCTTTGATTTAGTTTAGATTTAAGGTCGAATTGAAATTGAATAGATTTTTAAGTAAAATTAATAGTATATCTAGACAATACACCTAATGTTAAAGTCCTCCTGGATCTTTGAAAGCATCTTATAATGAATATTTTGCTATTAGTTGTAGAAATGCATCTAGAAATTATTCTGAGCAAACTCAATTTGTCAAATTATTCTTAAGAGGGCAATAGTAATTAAATCATTCAGTAAAGTCAGTCATTCAAGCAGCTGAAGTGCATGGAAATCTAAGGTTGTTAGATATTTAAAAAGGATACTTGAATGAGCATGTTCGAATGTTAATATTGGAATAGGACAACAATTTATAGGACTTTTAATTAAGATGGTTCTATCTTAATGATTAATTCACATTAACAGTAATCTTATGATTATACTATTTTATTAGGCTGATTAGAATAGCACTCCAAAGAGTGTATTAAATGTATAATTATGTCCTAGTAATTTAAATGAAATTTAAGGATTGTGTATGGATATTACGATTTCGAATACAGGATATCATCATTATATAACAACTGAATGGTTGTTATTTGTATTTTTAATCGGATTACCTTTAATAGTAAGTTGTAGTTTTATAATTTATTGTATAATAAATTATAAAGCTGAAAAGCAAAAAAGAGTTGAAACTTTTGGAATGAACCTTGAATAATAGCTCAAGAAATAGTCATCGCACTAGTAATCAAGAAATGAAGATACTATCTAATGAATTTATATTTATTTAAAAGTAATCATAAACTCGTGATTCTACTATTTATATATTAAAACATTTTTAATTTGAAATGAATTTATAATTGATAATTATAATTATATATTAAATAATCATTGCTTGTCACAAATGAAGCTCTGCAACTTATAACAATCTTTAATGGATGTCTTAGTCAAGTCCACATTAACTGAAACAAATCTGCCCATCATTGGTTACCCCTAGTTGTTATGATAAAAATAAATCTTACAATGCTCAAAAGAAAATCAGTATCTATGCTTTCTGTGAAATGTGATCCAATACTTGGATTGATACAACTCCATAAAAATCCTGCATAAACTCCTCCCACAACTTGTAACACTGTGGGTCCAAATCTTCCATTAAATTACATTGAACTATCAACTTCATCCATGATACTACCAGTCCACCATCCTCTATTATTATTCATGATAATCATGGCACCAACCTTGTCAACTCCTCTTAATGAAGGATGATTGATTGGATGTATGACTTCCATTTCAGGATGAGTATTATTGATGTCGGCATTTTTTGGAAGACCTGCTATAAATTTCTTTGCCAAAGGATTGTAATCATAAACGTAATACTAAGATGGTGAATAACCTGTTTCAGGATCAGACAAATAATCCTAGATACTATAAGCTTCTCCATGAGGTATCAAAACTCCAGTAATATCTTAATTTGGAAGCCAACTCTTAGCTAAAGTTTAAACTGAAGGTTTAGTGGATACAATAGTTTTTCCATCCCTGATAGTAAACATGGATTGAATTTCAGGATCTTCATGACTACCTCTAGCCACTTAGATTGGTACAAGTCCTTCTGTTAAGAATCCTCTACAAGACCATGTATTATAGAATTTGGTATTACAATCTTTTGGAATATCCTTCATTGTTTGATTATCATATTCTGAACAATGTATTGTGTGAACACCCAACACCTGGGCTAGTTTAGAATGATTTCTAGCTTCCAAATATTTCTTCAACAATTATTTGTTCACGTCTTTGAACTGATCATCATGTTTCAAGTAATACTTAGCACAATCTTCCAATCCTCTTTTAACACAATGAGAAATAACACCAGGATTGAATCCCATTTCAAGAATGCTTGTAGCTCCATTCTTAGGATTCCAGTACTTTGATTACTTTGCCTTGTCTTTTATATATCCTAATGTTAGCTTATATGCTTCATCTTTGTTCTTTGGACAAGAATTAGCATCTTCGCTGTCTTCCCATTACTCTAATGCTGTGTTCATATATCTTATTTTCTTCTCTACACATTAAGGCCATATAGATAAGAAATCAATGTTTGTAGACAAATCCACTAAAATATCTCCGCTTTCCAATCTAATTATAAGTTAATTCATTACCCCATTCTTGAAAGAGTGTCACCTATGTTTTCTTTGGTTCTTTCTTCTATTATGCATTCGAAACGATTCTCATTTGGTCTAAAGGCATTATATTTATCAAGAGCGACTATTTAGGCGTCTAAGAATAAAGAACAATTTCATACTTGGGTGGTTTTTCAAAAGAACTTCAACAAATGCACTACCGATAGCACCATAGCCTAACACACCAATCTTCCTTGGTAAAGGATAAGAACCAAATCTCTAGATGCACTTCAAGGATAAGGACATAAACTTCGACTCTTTGTTGATTTAAAAAAGTGTTTGAATTTTTATTGAATAAAATATATAATTTATCTTGACATTTTTCAAAAAGATTTAAATACCCTCAAAATAAATTATCAATAAATTATGTTGCGTACTATTAATAATATACTGATTAAACATATTATTCATTTTGCATTTAAATAACAATATTAATATTTTATATAATGAAAATGTCAAATCAATCCACTCTTCTTGGAATCTCACTTGTTGTATGTAGAAATTCGAAAGGTCAATATCTCACTATATTGGAAAATGGAAATTAAGGTTGGTGGTTACCAGGAGGATTAGTTGACCCACCAGAAACATTTGAAAGTGCTGCTATAAGAGAAACTAAAGAAGAAGCATCAATTGATGTTGAACTTAAAGGGATTTTAAGAGTTGAAAATTAATTGAAGCCAGAATAAAATCATCTTAGAGTTCGAGTCATATATTATGCAGAACCCATAGATGAAAAGTAAATTCCAAAACAAAAACCAGACAGAGGTAACAACAACAATTATAAATATTTAGAAACTTAATAAGCTAGATGGGTAGATTATAATGATTTACCATCGTATTCTTAGATTGGTCCAGGATGGAGAGGAAAAGAACTATTGGAATGGTCTAAATACATAGAAAATGGAGGAGTTATTATGCCACTATCCTTTCTATCTTGTGAAGGAACTGATCCTACAATAGATAAGGCATTTTATAAAGCAGATTTACCACTTAAAAAAAAAATATGATTAATCTTAATATACATTAAATTTACGTCATTTCTACTAATAAAATAGAATGTAAGCATTCTTGTCATTTAGTACATCATTTACTTATACTTCCTTTGTTGACTCATCATTAAATTCAACCCATGTTTTTAATCTTTTTCCATATGCTGTGTAATGACCATTATCTAATCCTCCAAAATGTTACACCACACCATATAATTCGTAATCAATCTAATTTATAGTAAGGTTTTCAGGGTAAGTAACTAAAATATTGTTTTTCTAATATCCTTTTTGTTCGTCATATTAAAATCTCTTGAGTTAAATTATTAACTAATCTGGAAGTTTTTAAAGACTCATAGTTTTGATAGCAAAAGTTAAAATATTGCAAATAGTACAACGATATGCATTCTCATCTACTAAAGGTTCTTTAATTTGGAAATTATCAATTAAGTTCACTAAATTTAATGCTATTAAAAATTATTTTAATATTTACATTTATCATTTTTTTGATAAGATTTTGGTTCAAACTCAATTCTTAAAGATTTTGGTATCGCTTTTTCTTAAAATTCTATTTATAATGAGGTTTGAGCATCTTTATAATTAACTTTTTACAAATATTAAGATAAAGTAGTTGAATTATTATATGGTAATTCACAGCTATGAGGTTTTTAATCTTTTTTAAATTATCTACCACAGGTAAACGGACAAGTCGTTTTGGATGGTAATTTAGTTTAAATTATGATTTAATAATTTAAAATTTCTTTAATCTATTATGAATTTAATAAATTTTCTTATTAAGGTTCATCAATTTAAACATTCACCAATTGATCTGATTTTGAATTTTCTCCAAGTTTACTCCAAACTTATTAATATATCTAAATTCCTGTAGACTATTTTTTCACTACTAAAATTTTCGGAATAGCTGCGCAAATATATTCACATTAATAAGAAAATGCATTTTTTTTTTCAAATGAGAAAATCATAACATCAAAATATTAATCTTCATCAGTTATTGAATAAATGCTCTAATCCATTTAAAATAAACAAAAATAGCTATTTTAGTTCTCATCAATAATTTTTGATAGGTGATATTCATCATTAAATAAATACATATCAATTTAGTTATTTGAACACAATGCTCCTAATAGATAAGTTGGATCAATCTCCAACTTTTATCCAATTTCTCCCTTAACATCTAATAACAACGTTTAACTAGGTTAATATTCATAAACAATTTTTTTATATGGTTAATACCAATCATTTGATATGACAAATATATCTACTAAATGTTTTGATTAAATAGTTGAATTTAATGATAGCGGCAAAATCAAAAATTATTCATAACATTATGTTTTTTAAACACAGATAGGACATTCAATTTCTGACCTAGTGATTCCTAGAAAATTTTTAACTATTATTGAACTATTTAATTCAAGAATCTATTCTAAAGCCTATTCATAATTATCATTGTTGATTTACTAAATATTAAAAATAAGTTTACATTTTATTTGACTATTTTATGAAACTATATTTACTATTATTGTTATTATTTAGTTTCACAATTTTCTTCTTCATTACTTTCATCGTCACTATCACTATTTAGTAATTGAGGTTTTGTTTAATCAACATCATCTTAATCTATTTACTATAATTCAGACATTTATTTTTATTTATTCTCTTTTTAAATCAATTCTTCATTTAAAGCATCTAAAAGAATAAGAATAAATTCTGCTGCATCTTATTAATAATTATTTCCAAGCTAATTCATAGATATAAATTTTTACAAAAGGATATTTTCTTGCCAATTATTATCTGAAACTAAATGGAGAAAATGGTTTATTTTATGTTAATAGATTTTTTAAAAGTTTTTCTAATTTGTAATTTAATAACACATTTCCTTTGAGGGTGGTGTTTTAAATCCAATACTATTTATTTGAGAGAAATTCTTGAAAATGAGTTGAGCTAAATATACTCTGAATTGACGAATTCATAAAACAAGTATTACCCAAATTAACTAATCCTACTCCTTATTTACTTGAAATTGTTTCATAGATGATTGCATCTAAATCATCATCATCTTACGAATCATAAGCTTTTGTACAATGCTTTGAATGAAATTCTTAGTCCTTAAATCTGCAAGTATCACTACAATAAAATACTTTTTTGCAAGCACATAAATAATTTAATAATGCCTTTGAACCACAAGAAAAACAACACCCATTTTTATTTAATTCAAATCTCACATCTAACTATGATACATCAATTTTATTTGAAAATACTACCAATATAAAATGATTTTTTAGAAACTAACATAATTAAAATTGTTAATATTCTGCTTCTAATAATTATTCACCCAACAAAATATTTTTCTTTTAATTAATTGTTTTTATTAATTACAATTTTATTTAATTATGTTCATAAAGAGGATTCATTAACCAAATTTGTATATCATTTTACTTCATCATTTATTAGCAATATGTTTCTAAATCTCTAAATTCCCAATCACTAAACAATTAAATTCTCCTCATTATCAATGTATCAAGTGAATTCGCCAATTAATTTTAATTTATTTAACCTATTAAGTTCATCTTCTCTTTAGTCATAAAAATTACATGGGGCTTTGGATATCAACTAAATATTACACTTATTATTTTAAAATTAAATTCTCCTTTTTCATTTGCTATTCTCCTAACAGCTTTTCCCTTATATTTCTCACAAAAGAAATCCCAACAATCTTAGGTGATAGGTATAAAATCTTTGAATGGTTATATGTCATTAAGAGGAGGATCAAAATAACTGAATATTTCAGGAGCCATATGAAATAATTCCTCATTTGCTATAATGTCCTTATTAATTTCTCCAATTTATTATCTTCCGTATTTCTTGCCTCCTGGTTATTCACCTCTCGATACAGCATCATGACCAACATGCAATTTCCAAGTTTCCAACCAAGCTTTTGATAATAGATAAGCTTCTTTAACTTAATTCTAAAGTAAAAGATGGTTTGAATTTTTTAATTAATTTATACCCTCCAAAGCTTTCATAATTAATTTATCTTGATACCTTCCAAGTATAAGTTTTACTTAAAGTCTTCTCCCAGAGGTGGTAAAGGAGGTTAAGAATTCTTATTTTTTCTATTTTTTTTGTTTTTATTTCTGCCCATAATTGGAAAAATTCAATTATTTTAAAATATTTAATACTAAACACTTAAATTATTTTTTTTTAAAGTAGATTGATAAATTAAACCTATCAAACAATGAATGAAGTAGCTTTAATATTTTTAGTATATAATGTATTATCTCTCAAAAACATCTAGAAAGAAAATTTATTAACATTTTTCTGTTAATATTGGCCAATAATCTTAATGTTTTAATTGTAACTAATCTTTTTAAGTTATTATTTACTCAAACTTATACTTTGAAATGAAATCTTCAATTCTTAATTATAAAATATTTTTAATTAAGAAAAGCAACAAAGAGTTTAGATACCATCTTAAATTATTATCTAATATTGATATCAAATTTTACAACTAAAATGCAACTTATTCAAAAATATTTAAATTTTATAAATTTTCAAATAGACTAAGAATTTTCAACTTTGTAGTATAAACATTTATGAGAGTATTATGATTGCGGTTTATAAATGAAACAATTTATCCTTTTTATTAATGCTTTCCATTTAAGGCTTATCCAAAATAGTTGTCTCATAGAAAAGTGAGTTTCCAGTTTAATAAGTTTGAACCATTTAGCACATTTATTCTAATTCTAATCATTTTATATTTAAATATTTTAGAATCTGAAATCTATATTATATAAGCACTAATTCAGTTCCTTTCATAGTCATCTATATTTTTATCAATTTTTAACACCAAGACTTTTCTCATATTATTTTAAAAGTCTTTATTTATAAATTTACATATGAAATGAATAAAGCTATTTATAATAAATCCATCTGATTTTAATATTTTATTATATACTCTATCTTAATTTAAAGTTGAGTTTTAGGAAATAAAAAATAAATATATCAAAAAAAGCATAATTAGATATTATTATTATTATTATTTTATTTTTATATTTATATTTATGAGCTATCTTTATTTTGGTACATTGCCTTCTTCAGTACCTCCTGTTTTTGGTATATGAAAAGTTTAACATAGATACAACCCCATGTTTGAAGTAAATGCATGATTATGAAGACTGTGCTTTTGAGTAAATGAAATATTAATCATTCAAATAGATCAAATACTAAATAAATGGAAATCATTCATCCAAGCTGGCCTTCAATGTGGCCTAGAATGTTAACTGATGGAAAGTCAATTGTAACTAAATATTGAATTTTAGGACTTTGGTCACACTCCTATGCATTAAGATAGTTCTACTCATTATACATAGTATTTATTCATCTAAAAATAATAGTATGCGTCCATTAACTAAAAAAATTAAACATTATCTATGGGAATGCGAAGAGGAAAGGTTTGTATATAAAGCTTGTTTGAGAAAACTTATAAGTCTTAAAAGAACTGATAAACACACTAGTTGGGATACAGCGTCAGTTAGTAACTTAAGTTTAGTGTGATTCAAATCAACCAATATAACAATAATAAGATTATTTTAATATTTTAAGAAAATTTTCTCATTTGATATATCGAAATATAATTTTATTTTATTTTTCTTACATCCTCTTTTACATATGCTTTTTAATAAAATTTAAACCTCGCTATTACTTAAGCTCAGAAGAATTAAAGAAGGATCTTTTGACTATTTTTGATTAAAATGTTATTAAAAAAAAAATAATAATTTAAATTATGAATCAGATAAATGGTTAATATTTTAGTCTATCCAAACTTACATCAATAATGATGGAGAGTGGATCAACTGATTATTATCTAAGATAACATGAGAATAGAATAGGAATAGTTTTTGAAGGGAGTGATTATTTTTATTTAACATATTTAGAAGATAATGTATTTTAATATGATACCTGTTTTGAATATTTATAAACAGATGAAAATAATTTTGAATCAAATAATGAAAATAATTCTAATATTTAAGATAGTCAATTTAGTTCTAATACAGTATAATAATTACAATATTGCTTCTGTGGTAAAGTTTAATATTTTTTTATTAATCAATATTTTGGAAAGATCGAATAAATTGAATTAAAAACTTAAATTCAAAATAATAAAAAAATAAAAACTTAAAAGTTATATGATATGCGATCTTAAAAAAATACAGAAATTTTAGTACTCTTATACTAATAAAATTCATTTGAAATAAGAAACACTTAAAATTTTGATCTTATGATTTAATTAGAATTAGCATCACTTCCTAATATAACTGATATAAATATCAACAATTCAATAATAATTTTAGAATTTTTTTAAGGGATCCACAGTTTTTTTTAAATTAGACCCAATAAATTTCATCAATTATCAATTTTATATGGTAATACCTGTAAAATTTATTCAAAACTTCTCATTTTGTAATAAAAAGAAAATCAGTTTAAATTTTATTATAAATTCTCAAAGCCTAAATTTCTGCGTAAAGTCTATTTATAAATTAACCAATAATCTACATATAAATTTATTTAAAAGTAAGACAAAATATTTTTAAAAGAAAAATCCTAAAACTTTGTAAAATTTTCATTTTATAAATGGTGTGTTGGTAGTTTTCATAATAGTAATTTCATTAAACAATAGTTTGAAGGGCAAATTACATCAAGAGAAGCTAAAGAATAAGTTTATATATTAGAATATAAATCAATTAATTTAGATAATTCTTAAAACCAAGAAAGTATTTAAGGCTTCAGCTCTCCTTTAAGCCAAGTTTATGACAGATATGCGTGGGGTTGATAATTTATATAGTTTATTTTATTATTTATTATAGAATTATAAAACAAAATTTAAGATTTGATATAAATGAACATATCCTTTTAAGAAAAAGTTATTTTACTATAAAATTACAGTTTTGGTAATTTAAATGCTGGATAACTCTATCAACTAGAATTTTCGATTTTAATCCTTCAATTTAGAATAATCATAATTTAATTTGAAAGGAATTTAAATGATAAGGATAAATTAGATGAAGATAAATGTTTTGTTTGAATATTTCATATAATAGGCTCATAAATTTACACAATTTTTATAATTATAAATAACTTTTTACCAATAAGGATTTTTCAAATGTATTGAGATCATAAATTATTAGCATTTATGATTAATATATAATTTTGTTTCTATTTTATCAACAAAGTAAACTTATAAGAAATATATATTATATATATTATATATAATATAATGAGTAATACAAAAGATATCATCAAAAATAATTATGAATCCAAAAATAAAAGCAATAAAAATTATTCTATTAATTCAACATTGATTGTTAGATAAACTAATTAATAATATTTTCTATCTGATAATTTTTTCTAATACTGATATTAAAATGAGTGAAATCGAAGGTTAATTTAATGAGAATAAGGAAAATTCTCCTTAGAGGTCTGAAACCAATTAAGCTGAGCTTCAAGTGGTAAATAAAAATTAGGACTAAGAAAATGAAAAAAAAGAAAACATTCCTGATAATGCCTAAGTTGAATAAAATATATAGTAGTAAATGGTGATATTCATATTATTAGGGAAGAAAGTCCACTGATACAAAATAAAATTGATCGTAATAATGGAACTTAAAATAATTTTAATTAGAATTAGTAGCAGAGAAGTCAAGCAGATTTTAGAAAAAGTATTTATTTCTAGTCAAGTTAGAGAGAAACAAACTCTGCTTAATCATATTTTTCAAGAGTATAATAAATCTTACTATATATTAGTTTTAACAAAGAGAAAATTTAAGGAAAGGTTGTAGTGAAATATGTTGTCTTCCGATTGGTTCTCATACTTTTTGTTGTAGTTCGGAGAATACAGAAAAAGATTTTATATAATTTGGTGTTGGTATCAATCTATATTTTCGTTTCTTAAAAAAAATTGGTTGTTATTTTCTGATTTTTACCATATTATCTATACCGTAATTGTTCTTCAGCGTATTATGTAATTTATTATATTATTTTAATAGCGTATGTTGGAAGTAAAGCTAGAGATTCTACTAATTATTATCAATTTTTAATGGCCACTACAATTGGTGCTACAAGTTTAAATAATTAAGATTGTTAAATTTAGTATTTTGATAATTTAGATGTTGTCGTTGAATTCAGTTTAAAATGCGATTCAGGAAATCTCGCAGGATCATCATTTATTTATGGGATTGTTAATTCTAATGAATAGGCTTGTATATATTTAAGTTAATCTGAATTAAATTTAAATACAACTAATTAAGATAGATTGAATCAAATAAGATAAGATATTGACTCTTAAGAGGAATACTCGTTTAATTTGTTATAATCTGATTTTGATAAGGAAGATCCAAAAGGAAAGAGGATATATGCAGGAGCAAGATGCAAAGAAGCTTACATAACAATAGGCGAATTGGAAATGTAATAAAAGATAGTTCCAGTTATATTTGCTTCATGTGATGCAGCAATTGTTATTCTATTCATTTTTTTTTTACTTAGCTTAACTTCAAGCGAAAAAAAATATAATAAGATTTCATAAAAGGAAACTCCTACTTTGCAACATTTTTCAATTTAGATTTCAAGTCTACCATAAAGTGAATAATTAATTAAAGCTTTATAAGTTAAAGAAAATGAGCAATCTAAATAAATATTACTTCTAGAAGTCAAAAAATTTATTGAATATTAATTAAAATCTGTTCTAAAATAATAAGATTTACAAATCTATGATATATAGGTTTCAGAAAAATAAAAAATATTATAATTATAATAAGAATTAAAAAGTTAAAAGGAAAAAATTTATGAATATTTAAAAGAAATGGAAAATATTAATTTTTAATAATATTAATAAGCTCAAACCCATTTTATGGACTAAGCTATGTCTAAAGATAAATATTAAAGATTTTACGAAAATTTGCATTAATTGTGTTAAGATTCCAATTCTGAATAAAAATAAAAATTGAATGCAATTAATTAAAATATTTAAAATTGTTGGATGAAAATGGATGAAATATCTGGAAATATTGAATAAATATAACAAGTTGGCGATTGTAAATATATTTGGGTTACATTTGATACAATGAGATAAAAATAATAAGTTTAAGAGAAACTTTAAAGTTTACCTAAAGATTGGTTTTATTATTACTGTTGCTTTTGTTGTTTTGATGAGAGTGAAAAAAAAGATAAATTGTATATATTATTAATAATGATTATTTAGTTTACTTCAAAAATTTAAACTTTAAGTTAAAGATGCACCTATTCCTGAGAATATAAATTGGAACAATCTTAATTATTCTTAGAAATAAAGATTTCTTAGATAATGTGTTAGCTTAATTGCCACTTTAATACTTTTAGCAGGTTCATGGGTATTAATTAGTTATGTGAATCTTGAAAAGTCAGATTTCCAATAAAAATATCCATCTATAAATTGCAATAATAAAATCTATGAAAATATTACAGTAGAATAAGTACAGCTAGAAATAGATGGCTTAAGCACTATTAAAGGTTATGTTGAATGTTATTGCAAACCAAAACTTACTGATATATTTCAAGGAGATTATGATATTTGTTCAGATTGGAGTAAATAATATGCATTTTAATAATCATTACCTTGGATTATTGTAGGAGGATTGATAGGAGTAAACGTATTAATTTAATACGTATTTATATGTAAAAAAATTTCCTAATTTATAGTTTTATCAAGTTGGGAAAAACATTTAATGATCTCTGAAGAATATTCAAGCAGAATTTTAAAAATATTTTTAGGATAATTTTTAAACACTGGATTGATTCTATTGATTACAAATATTGATTTCGGTAATTCAACTAGAAATGACGCTCCTGAGACCATAAGGTTTCTATTTGGAGGAAAATACGGAGATATTGATTCTAAATGGTGCCAAAATATAGGAGTTGTTTTGGTAAATACAAAATGTTATAAATTTAGTTATTGACTTTATTAGTTAATATTCTAACACAACCTTTAACGTTATCATGTGAAATGCTATTCCGATTTATGAGAAAGGTTTATGATTAAAATTCTTGTTGTTTAAATGAAAAGAAAACAAAAGCAAAAAATTATTAAGAATTCAAAGATTTATATAAAGGGGAACAATTTAGAGTCGAACTAAGATATGCATAAACTTTAACAGCCCTTTATATTTGTTTTATGTATAGTCCTGCCTTGCCATTTTTATTTTGTATTACAATGTTAACAATTTGGTTCCTATTTATTGTAGATAAAATTTGTAGTAATTAATTACTTGAAATATATTAGTTTTTAAAACATATCGTAAACCAGTGATGATTGATTCTGTAATAAGTGACTCTGTTAGAAAATATTTATGGATTGCTGTTCTAATACACTTAGGTTTTGCAACTTACATTTATGGAAGTTCTAATTTATTTTATGAAACTATTGAGGCTAGTTTAGTTATTGAGTAATTATAAGACGTTTATGGGTAATAAAATGTAGTGGTTGAATGGTGGGATAGATCTTGGAGTTAAATACCTAATATAATTCTGCTTGCAATTCTAGCTCTACTTATACTTATAATATTTCTATTCTTCTTTTGTTATAAACCAATAGTTGGATTGTTTTCTAAATGTTTTGCTTGTTGTAATGACTAAATTTTAAAAAATAAATCCCTTAAATTAGATTAGTAAGAGTCACGATAATTTATGAAATGTAATATTAAGTTATTTATTATAGTTTTAAAAAGAGAATAATTAGCAGATGATCTAAAATTCACTTAATTCTAAATGATGGTGGCTCCTTCTGTCTACTAAGGAAAATATCTCAAAATTTAATAAGAATTATCGATCCCTATTGGAAATATTAGCAATAATATTCCCGTAATGACTTAAGACATTTAAATTGATTAATTGCCTTTAGCATAGAGCTAAATTAATTAATCAAATCTAATATAATAAACTCAATTTTAATAAAATAATCCTGGAAATTTAAATGCTCTAGCATAAAGTAGGTTTGTTCCAGAATAAACATTAACTAAATTTAATTAACAGAAACTGATTGGTTTGAGATCTTATCATAAAGCAGTATGTATTTTTTTTTATTTTAGTATAATAAATAATATCAAAAATATTATGAATGGGATGAAATTAAAGCAATTAATATAGAATGATGAAAAAAATTTGTAATTATTATAGTACATAATATAAATACAAAAATCAGCGAGATCAGTTAATTTTATTCAATTATTTTTTAATTAATTAACATTAAAATAAATTAATTTAAAAAACTTATTTAAGCTGATATTTTACATTAAAATGTTTTTTAAGCAATTTATAATTTCAGGTTAATTTTTCTTTATTTAAGGTATATTTTAACAAAAAATATCCACTTAATGTGATTTAAGTATGTTGAAAGTTAGTAATTAAATTATTTAAAAGAGAAAATTATTTAATTTCACTGTGTTCTTAACTAAATCTTACTTAAAAAAAAAGATATTTTTACACAAATCGGTTGCATCAATTAAATACCATTATGATACTTTCATTAACTGAAATTGACTTTTTAATTTAAATATAATTTTGATGTAATCTTAATGAATTTGGTAATATCTTAAAATGTAGTAAAATCTTCTTTTTTATGTATATACTTAATAAATTCTTTATCATACTAAATCTCTAATTTTTACTCATTTATTAATCTTTCTTAGTTCTGTTAATAATCTTCTTAGTTCAATTCTGTACATCATTTAAGTGAATTAAAAGTGAATTGAGTCATAAATTAATAGTAATTTAAATTTCTATTCCTAAAATTAAAAGTTTGACTAATCAAAATGTAAAAAGATGACTTTCCTCTCGAAATATTTTTCAAATCTAAGAGAAATTTTTTATACTCTTTCGAGCGCAATCCATTTTTATTAAAACTTACTTAAAGATTGTATCAACTAATATTAAATCAATATTGATATTTCAATTCTTAAGTTTGGATATTTCAAATATTATTCCGTAAATCTATATTCAAATATCAGTTTCATTAATAAATCAGAATCATTGAAAATTTATAATTTAATTATGAATCATCAAATACAATTATAAAATAATATTTGTTATTCTACTTGAGGATTTGCATTATTATAAACCTTATATTATAATTCAAATTTTTCATTCTATTAAAGCATCTATATTATTCAAAATAAAAATGCAAAGAAATTTACTACCAGAAGTAAATTTTTTCTATGTTAATATTATTCAGGTTAATTAGATGTATTTTGAATTCTTAGTATATTATTATCTTTCAAAATAATACTTGCTAAAACAAACAATCAATTTCAATTTCTGTTAAGTTATTCCTTTAAATAATGAAAATAGTAATTTCAATAATAAAATTTTATTTCATAGTCTAAAGTAAATATAAAGTATAGAATGCAGTAAATAAATCTAATCTAAAATATTTTCTTATAAAATGATTCATGATGGATTAGAAATTAATGAAAATAGGATAGATCTTCATAGTTATAAAGAGTTCTTATTGTGATTTTTAAAGATGTATAAATAGGAATTTGCAAATCTTCCTAGTTCTTGTAAATGAAAATTGGCAAAACTTTATTTAGGAATTTAAATTTTAATTATGTTTTAGAATATATAATTGAATATAAGAAATAATTTTTTAAATCATTACTACTTTTATCTTAAAATATTAAGGAATATATATGCCCCTACTCTGTATGCAACAACAAAACCAATTAAAATTCCAACAGATTGCCATAATCCTACATCAAATCCTAAACTTTCAATGGGATCACCAAACTCATAATTTCTCCCTTCAAACTCATTTGTAGCTAAAGCTTCAAAAGAATACTTAACAGGACTTATATATTATATCCATCCAATCCATACAAAAAATTACTTTGAGTTAGCAAAGAACCCAGAAAAGATAATTAAAGGCATGAGTACTAATGGTAGAATACTATTTGCAACTTTTATATCGTTGAATGCACATCCAGCCATTAAACCCATACTATTACCATTTAAACAAGTAAGGATACAAATTAATATATGAGCAAAAAAAACTCCACCATCATTAGTATTGAGACCAATCATCCAATAGAGAATCAATTCTTAAAGTATTGGAGTTATTAAACAAAAAGGTACTTCTACAAAAGATTTTCCCATAAAGTATGAAAAAGTTGTGTATAATTTTGAATTCTCTTCTCTTAAAAATACATCTCTTTCTGTTGAAAATTACAATATAACAGGAAACAACGATGCCATAGTAAGATTTATGCTAAGGAAAAACAAACATCCAGACATACTAGTATAATCTGCTAATGTTCCCGAAGCTTCTCCAATACCATAGTATGTATATCCAATTAACAATCCCATAAAAATTGCCGTTCCTATTCTTTAATTAATATTTGACTTATCCCTAAAAAATCCTTTTATCGCTCTTTTAGATATTAAGCTAATTTAATATGAAGTTGACGTCTCTACTTATTTATAAATTAATTCACTTTTAGATGATCCTTTAATTTCATCTAAAACTGATTTGTGCAATTCTTTTTCATAGTGATCGTAATAAATAGGAAAATTATTGACATTATATTAACTTTCTTGATGCATTATGCTCATCATATAATCCATAGGGTTACTATGATCTGGACAATTAAATCCTATTTCTTTAAAATGCTTAATTAATTTCGTTCTTTCCCCTTAGAATATAAATTTTCCTTAAACTAAGAGCATAATTCTATCAAAAAGTAAATATATATCTGATGATGGCTAATGAATTGTAAATATAATAGTCCTATCTTAATTATGTGCGAGTGATTATAGTTAATATCTAATTTTTATAAGTTAAAATTTTACATAATTTAAAATGCAGTAAACGAATCTAATCCAGAAGTTGGTTCATCTAATAAAATACATGATGGATTAGTAACTAACTCAAATCCAATAGAGGTTCTCTTTCTTTCTCCTCCTGATATTCCTTTTTGAGTTGGACCACCTATAATAGCATTTTAACATCTTTCTAATTTCATTGTTCTTATTGTTTCCTCTACTCTTTATTACTTCATTTCTTGATCGATATACTTTAAATCTGCAACAAATTGCAATGCTTCTCTGGGAGTTAAGGTTTCGAATAGAATATCATTTTGCATAACATAAGCTGCAAAATTTGAAAAGGTATCAGAATCATATTCCTCTAAGTTTACTAATACTTTTCCTTTTAATTTTACTGTTCTATTGCTTTTGACTCTAGCAGCAAGTATATTCAACAAAGATGTTTTGCCAGCACCAGAGGCTCCTAAAATAGCAGTTACTTATCCACCTGGACAATATCCATCTAAATTACACAAGATATTTCTTTAATCTATTAGTTTTGATGGATAATCTTACTTCCTTTTTAATCAACAACTTGATATTCAATATTCTAAAATGCAATATCTACTAATTTTCTAGATCTTTAACTTTTAGCACTTTAAATTGTATCATTAAGCCTTCCTGCTTCAATTTATGATTGAATTTACATTAATTATTGTATTATTTATAAATAGCCCTTAGTTTAAAAAAGAAGAAATTTAGAATTCTTTGATTCCTACATAAACAGTTTTAATTAAATTTTTTATTTAAAAGTTTTTATGTTAAAAAAAAAATTTAAAAAACTATATAATATTAAATCGCTATTTAAAAGTAATATCCTAGAAAACATTGATGAAATAGAAATATGTTTCTAGTTAACCTTTTGAATTAATAATTAGGATCATTTACATCATTTTTTTTAAATTCTCAAAAAAATATTATAGAACAAAAAATAATTCTTTTATTCCTAAAATTTCATTTAATATATTTTTAATTTTATAATTCATAATATTGTTAAACATAAAATTAATTCATTATTACACATTTTTTTTACCCTTATATTTAAGTAAAAATATTAAAACAGGCTGAATTTCTAAAGTAAGTTAAACCATAATAATATCTAATTTACAGAAAGTTATAAGTTTTCAATTTTACAATAAAAGATATTCTGAAAATTGGAATAAAAATTTCAAATTTAAAGATTATATATTTCTGTCATTCAATAAAGGCTAGAAGCTTTGATTATTTCTTATTGTAAGTTCACATCGAATACAACATAAAAATAAAAATGGAGAATATATCAATAAATTAGTTGATTAATAAAAATTAGTTATATTTTTATAAGAATATGAAATATTCAATTGTTAATCTTAAAATAAATAAAATCACCACAATAAATCTGTTATATAATAATGATATTATATACTATTTTATATTACCCTTCATTAGAAAATGATGAAATGTTAATATTAATAATAAAATTACTCATATAATACGCGTTATTATTTATAAATATTAATTGGCATAAAAGGGTCTAAACCAAATTTAACTCAAAAGAATACGCGTGATCACTCGAAAGGGATAACTTATTCCTCATGCTAAATGCAAGGTTGGAGAGATTATATGGAAGACTATATTTTAATCCAAGAACAAGAATAGTTCTAACTTTTTGGAATTTTTGATGGTCAAGGAGGGAGAGAAGTTTCAGAATTTTTATCTGAAAACTTTTACAGAAGTTGTGTTGAATTTATGAAATATTTGAAATGGAATTAAAAAAAATTCAGAAAATATTATCAACGTATTAGAATCTACTTTTGAAATATTGGATACTATACTAGCTCATAGAATAGTAAATTCTAATGTAGGAAGTACCGCAATAATTGTATTGGTTACTTTAGAAAAAGTGTACATATCTAATTTAGGAAATAGTCGAGCAATACTATTTTTAAACAAAATTGTTTAATAACTTTCTTCTGATCATAAAGTAGAATCAGAATATGATAGAATAATTGCTAATGGAGGTTACATTAGAGATGGTTGAATTAATGGTAACTATTTATAATGATTCATAGGTTCATTGACCGTCGCAAGAGCTCTTGGTGACTTTTTTTTAAAATCTTCAAGATGTTCTATAATTTCTTAAAAACCAGACATAATTATGATCGACAGACCAAAAAATGAATACATTCTACTTGCTTCAGATGGCATTTGGGAATGTGCAATATAATTAATGTAATAAACTAAAATTTATGTTAGATATTAGCAAAAAATTTTGGAAAATAATCAATTAGGAAAATTATTTAACTAATTAATAGCAAAAAGTATGAATTAAGAGTATGGTTAAGATAAAATGAGTGCTATACTAATGTAGTTTTGAATTTATGTTAATAGATTTCATTTTAATCAATTTTAATTAAGAATTATACTACGATTTAATATTATAACTTAAAAAACGTTTAAGAGTTAATTGTACCCTATTAAAAATATATAAATCAAATTAATATAGAATTTTAAATCATATAATCTAACAGATGATTAGGGTGAAACTCTTTTAATTCATCATATTACACAAAGTATTCGTTACCATTTTCGTACAAGCACAAAAAATATAACTACTCATTCATTAAGTAATGGGAGTTGATTATTTAAATAAACATTCTTGGGGTTATTACTTTATTTAATTCTTAATCATACTGTATCATTTCTTATTCATTCATTTCTTATAGATTAACTTAAATTTCGATATCTTTTATTCTTGGAATTATAGGCACGCTGCATCTACTAGGTCTATTTTAAGCTATTCTATCTAAATGAAGCTTCTATATTTCTTATTGGATTTATTGACTTGTTTTAGTATAAACTTAATTTTTTAGTTCTTTATTTATAATTTATTCCAAATTTCCATTGTCTTGCTTTTTTAAAATGGTTATTTATTCTAATGATAAATCTTTCTCCATTTTCTTTTCTTCAATAATAGAATTATTTTAAGATTTTTGATTTTAAGTTTTATGATTTAAAGGAGAAGAATTATCATTATTTATAGTAAAATGTTATTGATTATTATTATTATTATTATTATTATTATTATCATTATTATTATTATTATTATTATTATTATTATTATTACTAATATTATTATCATTAGATTTTTAATAAGCATTATTTATAATATTTTAATAATTATTATTGTCAGTATTATTACTTTTGAATTCTTTTTTACTATTAATTTTATTAATTATCTAATTCACTTATTTTTCGCTATTTAAATTTTATAATGATAAAAAATTTACTGATTTCAGTGCTCTTCCTTTTTCTATTTTTTATAATTAATTTTTACTGTTTGATTGCGATTTATCTAAATCAGAAAAACTATTATTATTAAAGTTTAAATTCAAAGATTTTGTATTATTTCTATTTGAATGAGTCACTAGTTATTTTTAATCAAGATTGTGTTCTAAACTTGATATGTCCACTTAAATAGATTAACTATCATTTTCTATTGAAATAACTTCAACATATTTTTATTTATATTTTTTGGTTTCTTTTTAATCAATGAATCGATTATATTTATTTTTGATTCTCCTTTTAGAAGATTCAGACCTTCTTTCAAATTTCCTTTACTTCGATAAATTTTTCTTCTCTTTTGAATTTTTAGTAGTTTTTTTTTTAATTTTATTATTATTTTAAATAATAGATTAATTAATAATATTGTTATTTTTTTGACTTCCTTATTCTGTTTGATCATTCTAAACATCTATTTATTATTATGTTTTTTAATATTCATTTAATTTATTTTAAGCTTTCTCCATTTGAATTAATACCTTAACATCTTTTTCAATTTTTGTATCTTAATTAACAACTGAATTTAAACTTTTCATCTATTAGGTTGAAACAATAACTTGTTTAATCTGTTGATCTCCTATAAAAGGAGGTAAATGAGCAAATTATACTACAACTCCTTTTGATTCTAATTTAGCATCCTAATTTGTCAATTATACACTTTTAATATTTTAATTTATAATTGATTAAGTTTAAAGTAATTATTTTGAAATATTTTATAATCTCCATTAATGATCCTAATTTGACTTGTTTTTTTGTGTGACTTAAGGTATGTAAACTTAATAAAATCTTTTTTTAACATGAACTCTAATGCCATTTTGTGAAGGTGAGATTTTTTTGTTGTAGAATAAATAACATATTCTCGTTTCAAAGCGTCTAATTAATATTTTTAATAATAAAAATATATTACCTTATTAAATAGATTGATTCTTCTGAGAAACTAGATAATGGCTCCCAAGACATCTAAGATATTGGCCATCCTGACCATTTGACTGCATAAAAATAATTGTTTTTTTAAAGTTTTTTCCCATAAATAAATTATACTTCGTAGATAGCTATAAAGTTAGAAATATTAGGATACCTGATTGGTTGTTCTTGCGATTAGAAATTTTCATGTTAATTAAAATAGTGAATCAAATTAATGGCAGGAAATTATATATAAATATGCTTTTTTTTATCATTTTCTATATACACAATTTCAAACTTGTTCATATCAAATCTTATTTACAACATATAAAAAAATAGTTTAAATGTATTTTAAAATGAGCTAGATAAGAATCCATTTATTAAGATCATTATTAGTAAATTAAACAATTTGTCTCATTTTAATTTGGTAATTCCAATTATAAGTTTTTAGAATATATATTTGATTACTCAATTTATGAAACGATGCTATGATAATAGTATCAAAATATAATTTAGTTGGAAATATAGAATAAAAACTTATAATTTAAAATTAATAATAAAATATTAAGAATTATTTTAAAAAATATTAATATTTAAGGATCTTAAAGCATAATAAATAATTAAATTTTAAACTTAAATAATCGAAGTTTCTGATATGTTTGTCCGAAATTAATCATATCATAATAAATAATAAACTTTAGAAAAATTACAGCAAATTGGCTGAAATAATATTAGATTGGTTTGAATTGAGAAGTTAATATCAAAATCAAATAATAATAAATGAAACTGAATACATTTAATACTATCATCAATCTTGCCTTTTATTGAAAATAATTTGATCATAATAATTAATTGATTCAGACATAGTGGCTCTAATTATTTATATTTTTGAATGAATTAGAATATATTCATTATTTGAATATGAAATTCTGCTTTTCTTTTATAATTCTTATTTTGTTTAATTATAATTTATAATTTAAATATAACAGAATGTCTAAGTTGAAACTCATTGAAACTATTAAACAACAAGAAAAGCTAATCTTGAAATTACAATCACAAATCAAAAGAAGTCAAAGCCAAATAAAAAGTAGTAGAATTATTAATGAACAAAATACTCAAAGAAATTCAAGTCGGAGTATACATACTGCTAAAAAATTGAGAGAAAAGGATTAAACCATTAACATCCTTACTGAGAGGCTTAATTAAGCATTCGAAACTGAGACTAATGTAGAAGTCATCTAATGCCTATTAGATCAAACAAAAAATGCAAAAGTAAAGAGCGGTGTTTAAGTGTATCTATAATGATTTGCAAAGTGAAGTACTTAATTTGAAAACTGATATGCTTCAATTGACAACAAAGCAGAAATAACAAAAGAAATTCCATTACTTTTGATTATTATATGATAAATAGTTCAAAAATTAAATTACTATTAGATCTTCATAGAACTTCAAAATTGAAGTTAAATAATTATATATTTAAGACTGTTATTTTTAAAATTTAAACAAATTAAATATAGTTAAAAACATTTGGTTGAATATTCTTTAAAAAGAAACTAAATCCAAAAATTTTAGTTAAAGAACAGTAAAAGTTCGGTGACTTAATAATTTACTTCATATAAGTAAACTAATCTATAGAAGCTTCAACTAATAATATTTTCACACAATAATAAAAGAGATAGATAAATCACTGATTTTTAATAAAGCATATAACGGAAATTTTGAATTAAAATTTTGCAAAAAGAATTTAATAATCCAAAAATACTTAAATATCATTTTTTAAGATTTAAAAAATTAAGTAAAAGTAGTAAAACAGAGAGATGATGTTAATAGAATTTCAATAACTCACCATAATTATTTAAGTAATTGATTATAATAAAAAGAATATGTTGGTTGATATAATAGAAAATCAAAATACATTTATAATTTTATGATACTTAATAATTCATTTTGCATTAGAAATTTATCCAAAATTACTTGATGTTATAACATTTTTGCTTTACTCATTTTATCTTATATTTAAATTTCTTTCAAATTCAGATTACAATTTATCAAATTTTTTCTTCCATTCATCAGCTTATTTGGTCTATTGTTAATGAAATTTAATTTTACTTTCAATTAATTCAATCTGGTATTTTCATTTGCCAATAATGCACATTTATTTTCTAATTCAACTATTCTTCTATTTTTATCATCTAATAGTGATGTTTCTAATCTACTTGTATCTTCCTTTACAACCTCTTTCATAAATGAAACTTCTCTTTAATATGATATTAATTCATTCTTTAAATTTTAGATATCAAAGTCTTAACTTTTAATAGTTTAAACTAATATTTATATTTCTTCAAACATTTAATTATTTTTCTATTCCAAATCCTTTTATTCTTATATATTTCTATATTAATTTTATTATTGCTCTAATTATTTAATACGCTAAATTAGTTAATCTTCTTTCTTCTAAGCTTTAACTAAGTTATTTTCTAGCTACATTATCTTAACATTCAAAGAATCTGCCAAAGATTAATTTCTTGATTAAGTTAATTATTCTTCTTTTCTTGAGAATTATTATAATTAATCTTCTAAGTCCCTTATATATTATTCAAATTTGTTGATTTTCTACTCTAATTATTAATTTTATTATTTTAATTAACTAATCTATTCATTTTTCTATCTTACATCTCCTTAAAGTTAATTAATATCATTATTAAATTACTATTAAACTTACTCAATCTATTTTCTAGACTCTATTGATAATCTTTCATATTTTTCAACACTTATTCTTTCTGTTTTTATTTTAACCTCTTCCACTTATACTGATAACTATCTTCTTAATTCTTCATTTTAGTTCTCCCATCTTTAACTTAACTATAAACTAATATTCATTCAATTTTACTTATTTCTCCTTTTTATAATTATCTATCATTATCTCTAAATCATCTGTTATCTCTTTTATTCGATTATTTGCATCTCTTAATTATTTTTCATATCTTTATTCTGTATTTATTAACTCTTCTTTCAATTATTTATTTTTTAATTCAACTTAACTTAGATCAGAAGCTTTCTCATTTAATTATAAAGAAACTCTCTGATTCTCCCTATGTAATCTTGATTCCATGTCATCAATCTCCCTTTAATACTTCAATTTTAATTATTGTAATTCAGATTAAACTTTCTCCAATTGTAAATTAAGTTATTAATTTTCAGATCTTTAATCTTTTATTTCTAATTCATATTTTCTTTAACATTATTTTAATTACTCTTCCAAATCCAATATAAACCTATTCTACTTTTCAACTGTCAAACTTTCATTTGTCAACTGCAAAATTTAATCTTCCAATACCTTAATCTTACTCTGATACTTTTATATACTTTAATTAGCTTTACTAAGCTCTTATTAAAGTGTTTCCTTTTGCTTAACTGTATTCCTATACTCCAAATCATATTCATTGTTTTTCAATTACTTAACTCTTCTGTTTTAATCAGATAATTGATCTATTTCCTTATATAATAAACTTTTCTCTTCTTCAATCTAATTATGTAATTAATCCAACTACTATTGTAATTTCATATTCTTCTACTCCAATATGATTATTTACTTATTCTTAATATCTATATCGCCATTATTCATTGATTTGCTCAACTATTCATTCTCTAATTACTTCTAAAGCTATCTAATTCTCTCTTCCAATTCAAATACTAACTTTTGCTATTGGTTTTACTTAGATTATCTAGATTAAATTGACAACTTGTCCTCCTATTCCTATTATAATTACTTTTTTATTTAATATAATTCTTATTGTAATTATTACTTTTATTAATTCGTTTAATTTAGTTAACTATTGAGATTTAAAATCTTGCTATTCAATTCCTCAATTTATCTACTATTGTTAGAAGTGGATTATCTAGATTACTATTCACTAAACCGTATTTTTGTCTCTCTTTCATAAGTATTCTACTACAATTTGTTTTGCGCTTCTGATAATTGAGTTTAAAATACGGTTATTTAATTCAGATATTCACTATTCATCTGTGTCAATTAAGAATTCTGATCCTAAAGTTCCTTTATTCTTTCATTAAGCAAACCAACTTCATCTTAATGCTTATTTACTTGTTCCTATAATGTTTACCTTATCACTGTTAAATCTTTTAACTGCAATGAATCCGTACTCTTTTAATTATTTAATTAAGCTATTTAGGTTAAGAGTTATTGATTCATTTCGCTAAGCTTCTAGATTTATTTATCTTAATCCTTATAAAAGATAGAACTATCTTTCTATACAAGAATTAATTACTACTATAATGAATTATTTATAGCAGTTAATTTATCTATTTAAGCTTAGTAATCATCAATCAAAATTTCATGTTATGATTATTTCTTTTGATAAACTTCAACCTAGCTTAACAATTTTACATTCTCCTATTCAACTTTCTTAAAATTGATATCATTTTCCAATTGAATACGCAATATCTAATCCTTAAATTTACCTTCTAATTATTTCTATTTCTCCTCAAAATCTTATATTTCTTTTTAGTATTATTTTGTATTCATTTATAACACTTGGAGTTGACTTATTAATTTCACGTTTTCCTCTTGTACAATTTATAAATCAATAAGTAATTTTTCTGAAGCCAAAGCTGAATTACTAGTTATTTATTGATATTAATGGGTCTTCATAGTATTTGTCACTATCTTAATTTATTAACTTTGAGAAGTCAATCTACTTGATTTTTATGATTTCAATTCATTTTCAGGTATTTACAAACGATACGTATTTACATCTTTTTCTATATATAGCTGATCATCTTATGCTCTGTAGATTTTGTCATACATGGATTAAATTGAAATTTTCTAATTATAATTTTTATTATAAATTTAAAGTCTAGAAGACATAATTTTAATAATCTTTATTACTAAAATTTCTATGCTTCTCCCATTCTATTCAAATTAATAATATAAATATTAAATCCAAACCTTTCTATTAGAATGTAGAATCTCTTAATAATTTAGCGTTATCATAAAACAATAAATATTTTAATTTAACATCTCTAATCTTACATTATTTAAGAAATAAAGAAGTTTAACAAAATCAAATCATCATTGACAATATCAATTATTGAAATTTATCAATAAATATTAAGTAAGATTTTTTTTTAATTTTTGTAGCTGAATACCCAAAATTAATAAATTTTTAGAGATACATAATCATATCTTATTAAAGATGAATTTGTTTAAAATTTTATTAAATTTTTTAAGCTCATGGTTATCTATGATTATATTGGTTTTCAGTGTAATTATATTGTTTTTTTCAAAATAGCTTAAGTTTTTAATTGTTATAATTAAGTCATAAATAGAGTAGTATTATAAATGAAAATTGTAAATTTTTATCATGATTTTCATGAAACTAATTTATAGGTATTTCCAATATAAGTATCTAAGGGTCAAGTTATTATTATTATTTAAATAATAACAGACTAACTGAAAATATATGAAAAAATTTATTTTAAATTAGATTTCTTATGTTTATTTATTTTAATTTAATATTACATATGATAATTTAATTAGATTATGTGGTGTATTTTGTAATTAAATAAAGATTATATAATTGTCATAAGAGACAGTATTAGATAATTTTAGAATATACGATTTTTGAGAAAAAATGTTGAATTGGCAATATAATAAATTGAAATCAAAATTATTGGATTAAATTAAGCAGCTAAATTAGTAAAAAAGATTTAATGCAGGATAATTTCTGATTTTATGATGAGAATCCTTAATTATTTTTTAAATGTTTATTGATTAAAATTGAAAGATCTGTTCTTAATAAAATTATTGATAGAAAGATAATTAGAATGATAATTATTTATTGATGTCTAATTAAATTAAGTTTAATTTATTAAATGTAGCACAAATGTTTGGAATAAGTTTTCTATCTTTTTTACAATTCTGTGAGTGGAGGTAATAGAGGATTATAGTTTTTGCAATATGATGTACATATCTAATGAATGTTTTTTTTTATAGCAACAAGAAATAACATTCCAAACCAAAGCCTATATTTCCAAGATTAAATTCTTTAATATTTACGAACCAACTTCCAGAAATAAAGGATTAGAATAAATTAAACAATAATCTAAGAAAGACATTTATATTGTAATGGCTGGAGGAGATGGTTCAATCATGTGGATTGTTGGATTATTATTGTAGCACTAAATTGAAGTCAATAGATGCATTATTATTCCATTTCCACTAGGAACTGGAAATGACTTTGCTAATACCTTAGGATGGGGAACTACTGTGCCTGCAGATGTCATTGGAAAAAATAATATAATATTGTAGAATTATATGGAATAATGGCTCATTGGAGCTGAATCCTTTTTTGATATATGGGATGTCGATATTGTCTTAAAAAAAGTATTAGTAAAGTTTATTTAAGGATGGATTCATTAGTGAAATTAAAAGGCATGCAAATAGTGTAGGGGAACTAAAAATATAACTTAAAGATTATAAATTTTAAAAGCAAATGATTAATTATTTTAGCATAGGAGTTGATGCAAGAATTGGATATGGATTTGATAAGAAACGAACAGCTAATTAATGCTGCAACAAAATTATTTATTGTTGGGAAGGTTTCAAGAAGATGTTTCTAAAAACACCGAAAATCAACTAGTCTATTGAAACACTTGAATATTTAGAAGATTTCGATGATATGTAGAGCAAACTATTATTTAAAACTCAAGAGGATGCAGGATAAAGAGATTCTATCACAATCCCAGGAAATCCTATTAATTTATTATGTTTGAATATTAATTCATACGCTGGAGGATTAAGAAACATTTGGATGAATGCACAATATGAAGATGGTTATAAAAAATATGATTTTCATCCTCCTTCCTTCTCTGATGGAGTCTTAGAATTCCTATCTTTCAATTCTATAATAGGTATTGGATCTGAAAGAATATTACCTGGTTAAGCTACCAGATTGAGCCAGCCTAAAGGACCAATTAAATTGACCTTCAAAAAAAATGAACCTTTAAGAACATATTTTTAAATTGATGGTCAGTATTATTCTATTACCAATCCTATTTCGGTTTCAATAAGATCTTGTTAACAACTTCCTTAAGGTAAGATTAGAGTCTTAGTAAATAAATAAGGAATCGTTTAATGATTTTATTAATATATTTGTAATTTGATATTCACTCTTTTTCAACAAAAATGTCCTTAAAATTAAATAAACTATCATGTTTTTTTTAATTTTAAAATTATTAGAAATAAGATAATATGATCATAATATAATTTTTACATATATATTAATATAAATGTAAACATATAAATATCATTGTTGCTTTCCTCTTAATAGATATAGGAACATTAAAGCTATGAATCTAAAAAATAAGATTATGGAAGTTAAAATAACGAGACATTTCCAAAGACCTAAAGTTAAATCGTATGTATCAATAGGATTGGAATTATCTATAGTTTGTCCAGTAAATTCATCATCTCTTGTTTCGAATTCATTCCACACCAATGCTTCAAAAGCATATTTCAAAGGACTCAAATATTGAATCCATCCAATCCAATCCATGTACATAGATTAATTAGCATAAAAACCAGAAAATATAACAAATGGCATTATTACTACAGGTAAAAATCCAGCTGCTGCTTTAAGATCACTAAACATACATCCAACCATAAGACCTAATAAATTAGTAATTATATAATACCAAAACTATTTCCACTTAAGCCGAGCAAGATACATATTATAATGTTTATTACTACAATGTCTCCACTTTTATAATTTAAATCAACCATCCAATAACATATAAGTTATTAAATAATAGGAAACAATATTAAAAATGGTATTTCTACAGAACTCTTACCAGTAAAATATGCTGCAGTTGAATATAATTTAGAATTTTCCTCCCTTAAAAATACTTCTCTTTCAGCTGGGAATTATACCATTACAGGATTAAGAGCTCCCATAAAACTACTCATAACCAAAAAAAATAAAACTCCTATTGTACTCTATATTCCCTTATATCCAGGTTCACTTCCAGCTGTCCAAAATATACCTCCAATCAATAAACCAATGAATATAGTCATTACTAAACGACCTCTTACTAGCACTTTGTCTCTTTTTACATTTATCATTCCTCTTCTAAAGATCTCCTTTACTTAGAAGCCAAAAGACGTTTGAATTGACTATCTAGATATTTCTTAAATCTAAATTGAATTTATTGCATTCTGGATTTCTTGACTAAATCTTGAATTATATCCAGAAAATAGAGTTGAATAATGAGGATGGTTGGGATCTTCATGATGCATAATACTCATCAAATAATCTAATGGATTAGAATGTGCGGGACATTCAAAACCTAAATTTTTGAAATAATTCACCATTTCTTCTCTTCTACCTTAATAAATGAGTCTCCCTTATACTAATAACATCACTTGATCAAATAATAGATATATATCTGCACTTGGTTAATGAATTGTAAATGCTATCGTTCTTCCTGATGTTTAAGCCAGTTTTCGAAGTAAATTTCTATAAAAATTTTATTAATTAATTTACATTATAACAAAGGCGGTAAATGAATCTAAACCAGATGTTGGTTCATCCAATAAAATACAAAATGGATCACTTACTAATTCAACCCCTATTGATGTCCTTTTTCTCTCACCACCTGATATACCTTTTATCAATGCATTACCAATCTATAATTATATTTACTATTTTTTACCAGAGTATTTTAACATTTTTCTAATTTCAAAGTTTTTATAGCATAATCTACTTTTTCAATCTTTTGTTGAGGATCAGCAAACTTTAAATTTGCTACAAACTCTAAAGTCTCTCTTACAGTCAAAGTTCCAAATAAAACATCATTTTGCATTACATATGATGAAAACTGAGAAAATTTATCACTGCTATATGGTTTACCATTAGCATGAATGTTTCCCTACAAAGTTACATTTCTACCAGCAACAATTCTTTTTGCTAATATATTTAGTAAAGAGGTTTTTCCTGCACCTGAAGCTCCAAGTATTGCAGTCACTTAACCTGGTTTGCATATCCCAGATATATCATTTAGTATTACTCTGTTTTATGATTAACCTTAACCATCTCTAACATTAACTTCATATTTTAAATTTTAAAAG
Source organism: Paramecium sexaurelia (assembly GCA_000733375.1). NCBI lineage: Eukaryota > Ciliophora > Oligohymenophorea > Peniculida > Parameciidae > Paramecium > Paramecium sexaurelia. The sequence continues at coordinate 103,719 of JPFM01000082.1, read as the reverse complement.
CTCAATGTAACACTGTTCGTTGGTTCCTTATTATGATTAGACATCATTTCAATTCCTTTTATAAGATTATTTAATTAAAAATTTTAGAAATCCAATTTTCCAAAATTTAATCCACAATTAACGATTATGAAGAATTCTTTACTATGAATTCTGACAATAAAAAGAATTACATTTTAGATAAATTAAAAATAATTATAATCATAACTATTAAAATATTTTATAGTATAATTAATTTTAAATTTTAAGATATTAAAAATATATTTATTTATTATTACAAATCAATTAAATAAAAACAATTATCATTACAAATCTAAAACTTAATTAAAACATAAATAGAATCCTATAACTAATCTCTTAGTAATTTAAAATATGAATTTGGTTATATGGATCTCATTTAAACACAATTTAATAAAAGTTTTTCTTCTTTGAAAATCAAATATCTTATTAAAAATCATCATATTTATTTATACTCTCTTTTATAAAATAATATTAAAAAATAATAATTCCTCTGAAGATTAAGAGTTTCTCGAGTTTTCCGTCAAATATGCATTTGCATATTATTAAGAAAATATAAATTAAATGTTTTAATATAAGCTAACCCTTCCTATTTTATTTTTAGATTAACCCGAAACACTTACAAAAATTATGATTGGTTAATAACAGATTTAAATAGAAAGAAAAATCATTAATTTGATGAAAACGCTCAAGAGTGTTTTCAAAATTAGGATTACATTTCTTATATGTTTTCCATTCATATCTGAATTCTTAAATTACCTCAACATTTTTAAATCCATTTCGCTATCTCTATTCTACCTTTCCTCTTTAAGTTCCTTATTATTTTGCTACTTTCTATTTTAATATTTTTAGTTTTTAGTTTAATTATGAAAGTCTTAGATGGTGCTATTTTTTCAATTTTATCACAATATTGTTAATGCGGTGTTTTCTTTTTATTCATATGATTTAATGTAGAGATTATATTCTCTTGAGTCCTTTGAATAATAATCTTTAAATGTAATTATAAATTATATTAAAGAGGTCACAATTCAAGAATCATATATATTATTTATTTTATTAATCAATAGGCTGCGTGCATTGATTGCTACATGTTGCTGAATTAAGTTAATTCAGATTTATCAACCTTAAGAAGAGTTTAAATCCTCTTTTCAAATACACTAACAACAACAATAGAAGCAACAAAAATTGCAACATCTAAAAATTGCTTCTTCCTCTTCTCTCTTTCTGCCTTACCAGTTGGGTAAATAGACTTTTTAAGTTGATCCCAAGTTGATCCAGAAGATGCACTTTTTGGTTTTCCAAAATTCATTTTATATTTTTATTTATGGTATATATTTTATAAATATGATCAGCCAATGATGTATAAATTGTTCGATCATTCTTGATTTCAATAGTCTCCTTTTTTAATAATGAAAAAATAAAATCTAGATCTAAATTTAACTAAATTTATCTAATTATGGTTATCTTAGGTTTGAAAGATTTTACAAAATCTTAAAAAATATATAAATAGAGAAACAGTGTATTATTTATTTAAAATTATCCTTCTTAAAAACATAAATACATGCAATAGAAACACCAAAGAATCTAATAGAATAGGTTTACTATAGTTTTTTTTAAACCTAAAATATTTGAAAACATTATCTATTCCCAAAATTATATAAAGTGTCAAATTTTATACTTTCATATCTTTCATTTACACATACAAATTAAGAATAAATTTCGATACTTGTAGATTTAAAATATAGATCTTATAATATTAATTTGAAGATTCATTTGAATAATTAATATTCATATCAAATGTTATTACTTTCAAAAGATTTGGAGGTTATTAAAGTAATAAAGTTTAAGACATGAATTATCAGACTAGCTAATTATATGAAGTAAAATTATTATTTTATCAAATTGGTGTTATATTTTTAATTGAAGATATGAAAGCAGACTATAAAATTTAGAAAAGCTCTAAATAAGAAATAGTTTATTAATCAAATTTCTTTTCTTTTAATGTAAATGGTAAGATAAAATTATTGGAGTTGAAATAAATTATAATTTTCTCAGTTGCTTACATAAAGTTGAATTAAAAATCGTTTAGATTATTATAAACTAAATTTACTATGAACTTGCTTATCTTAAGAGAAAATCTTAAATTTTGAAATTAAAATATAATATGGATTTAAGTAAAATCATCTTAGAAATAAAGGATTTAAATTGGAATTATGCAATATTTAAATGATACTTTATATGAGTCAAGTTTAAATAATTAAATTTATTTACTTAATACATTTAAGGATTAGTAATACGTTTCAAGATAAATGTAAAAAATCTGTTGAATTTTCACAATAATTCTTTTGTTAAGATGTTCCAGATATTGGACATTAAAATAATTCTGTATTAAAGATAATTTGAGACTTTTTGGCATTTATTTATTGATGTAACATTAAATTATCATTTAATAAAGACATAAAAGACATTTGTAGATTTGTTAAAAACATAAAAGGATAAAATTAGATGAATATTTGAGTGTAAAATACTATAAATATTTCTAAAAGAATGATAAAATTGAGAGTTATTTATAATATTGAGTATTATGATAAGATATGAAGTTTTTCTTTATTTTAGATTTTTTCTAATTTAAAATTAGTACAGTAATTATTATAAAGCAGGATTATAAAGTTAATTAATTAATTTAGAGGAAATGCAGTCTTTTGAAGCAAAATTGGCTAAATTAAATTGCAATGTACATGGGCTGGAGATATTATATGTAAATATTGGTTAGAATGGTACAAATAAGAGAGCTTTGTGTAAGTAATGTAGATGTAATGATATATAATTACATCGAAATTATCTTAACGAAGTAGTGTAAGAATATATTGAGAAGAGAAGGAAGGAAGCTATAAAGCTTATTTAATAATTTTAGTTTGAATTCAATAAAAAATATGAGTAAATAATGGGACTACTAGAAAAGATTAAGGAGATGTTTGAAATTGAGTTAAAAGAGTTTACAGAGAAAGAATGTATGAGTGAATTTTAGGAGAAATATTTGGGATGGGGAAGTGTGAGTTTAAAAGATGTGGAAGACTTAGGGATGATTTTATCAAAAAATGTTGAGTTTGTTGAAGATTAAGTAACAATAAAGGAAATAGATTTTAAAGGTAATCATCTGGAAGAATGTGTTGAAGTATTATCAAATGTATTGGTTGAGTTAGAAAATTTGAATATAAATTAAGAGAAGTTGATAAAATTGGATATAACTTTACCAAAATATGAGAGAGAGATTTCTCAATTAGATTTATCAAAGGATGAAGATATGGCAGCAGTAGTGACTTTGAATACCGATATAGATATATGGAATTTATAAACTATGAAGAAGACTGTATTAAAAGGACATGATGATATAATAAATGCAATAATATTTAGCACATATAGTAATAGTTTGATAACAGGAGGAAGAGAGGGGACGATAAAGGTTTGGAAATGTGAAGGAAAATGGATTATTTACGACATTTTGATAGGACATGATGATTGGATAACAGCATTAGCTATAGGCAATTAAGATTAAATAATTGCATCTGCAAGTAATTAGGAAATATTCATTTGGTTATATAAGTCTGACCATTATGTGAAAGTTTAGAAGTTGTTAGGACATAGTGATTCAATTTATTCATTAGGATTTCTTGGCTAATGGAAATATCTTATATCAGGTAGTTATGATAAGACTGTAAGATTATGGGAAGGGAAAGAAGGATAATAATAATGGAATTACAAATAGCAGTTTTATTATCATTCAGATAAGGTATAATCAATAGCTTGTTCAAATAATACATTGTTTGGTTCATGTAGTTGGGATTAGTCAATTAGATTATATGATCAAATGACAGATGATTCTTATGATTGCATACAAGTGTTGTATGGTCATTAAGGAAAAGTATATTAGATATAATTCAATCATGATTCCAAGATTTTATATTCTTGTAGTCATGATAATACTATCAAAGTTTGGAGTCAATAGTAAACTAATTTTTGGGAATGTTTCTATGAAATCAAATAGGATTTTCATATAAAATTTATTGGAGTAAGAAATAGTCGTTTGATCTCATCAAATTATTATGAGATTTATATTTATAAATAAGAATAAATTAATTGATTAAATATAATGTAAGGACTTCTAAAGACAGCTGCTGAAGAAATGCTTTCTAAAGCTATTCGAACCTATACCTTTAATGATTTAATTGTAATAGGTCGACATCCATATAAAAATTTACCTGAAATGTTAGCTTAATACCCAAATAATGGAGTAGGATTCAAAGTGTGGAGAAAAACATGGCCAGAAAATAAATATATAATAATTACTGAAGCACAATTTAAAGTAAGAAATTTTAATTTACAGAATTAAAGGGATTGAGAAATGGAAAGTTTTTTGGCATCTAATATTATAATGGCAGACCTCTTACACCATAACCAATAAAAATTAGAAATTGTAGTAAGAGAGGAACCTGGAAATATGATACTAACAATACTTCAGGAGTATCTGCAAATGGCATTTATTTTAGTGCAGATGATTTGAAAGAGTTTTAAAAATTACATTAAAATAGGGAAATATAAGAGTGATATTAAATTTGTTACATAATATTAATCAATATCATAATTAGTAATATACTAAATTAATTGAGTATCTAAAGTATAATCACCATTATTAAATTATAATATTTATATTTATATATAGAGATTGGCAATACTGAATTTCATTTTAAATCACTAACTCTTCTTGAATGAGTTCTTGTAGTAGCATTCTTATTAACTTTAGTATCTAAAGTTAATAAAGAATATTTTGGTAATATTGAAGTTATCATACTTTTAATTGGTGAAATACCAATAATTCTACTTGAATTGGTAGAATTAAATAATCTTGAAGAAACGGGAAGAATTTTATCATTCCGATGACCATGATTGGCAATTTTCCTTAATATTTCTCTCCTTGTATTCTATTATTAAATTATATAATACAATTAATCTTTCTTTTAAAGTTTCAGGCCTCAACTATTATATTCCTTTATAAGTTGCTGGACACAACAATTCTTATTTCGCTAATTTACTTAAATCTTAAGTTACATTCACTCCTTTGTCAATTTTTAAATGACAATTATAACAAACATTGAATTCCATTTCTAGAAATCCTGGATTCCCTAACATTTCTTTGTATTGAACATATTTCAATTTAGGAAATATCTTTCTAATTAAAGTAGGTATCAGATAATTTTAATTCACTTATCTCAACTATACATCTTACTTTAAATCTAATTTTTCAGCCATAGTTTTCTTTCTAAGTAGAATTTATTATTTCTTTGTTATTAATAATTTATCATTATCACCCATATGATCAAAATTCCAACTCTCAATTATATTTTTAATCTATGTCTTCAATAAATCATTTTTGTGAAATAGAGTATCACACATCTCACATTGACTATCTTTAACTATGTTTTTGTGTTATTTGAGTATTAGCTTTTCTTAATCAATAAATGAAGGGAGACTTAGAGACTTCATATTTGCTTATTCTTATGTAGACCACTTTATTAGTACACAATTAATAAGCCAAATTTAACCAACATTATCTATTTTCATTTCTAATGTCATTCTTATAATCTTAGATTTCCATTTCATTAAATCATTACCATGAGAAGCGATAGCTCCAGTAAAATGCTCTAGTCTTTCCGTCAATGATTTACTATTAATTTATTGAGCCAGAGTTCCATCTCTTTCATGTGTCAATGCTCTCTAATAAATATCGATTGATTTATCATCAAGCATGAATTTACTCTCAAACCTTTCAAATAATGTTTAATTCTAACTCCATTAAATTAATATTGTTGAATTGTAATTTCCTTTTGGATAAACAAACTTTTATAAAATCCCATCCTTTTAACCCTCCTCCATAAAGAACTTACTTAATCTATCCTTATTAAACACCTATAATTCCTACTTTGATCTCCAAATCGCCACTATTTCTTGACTTAATCCCATAAAATAACTACGAATGTAATTGTCGTCCAATTTCATTCTTGATTTCATTCTTACCTAAGCTTTCTTACTGAAAAACCATTATTTCGGGATCGAATTCTCATAAAAAATTGTGTCTGGAACATTTGCAGATAAGACTAAAATCAATTTTTATTCTTACAATAATCGCCTATTGGATTTTGCAATTGTAAGAAAGATAATAAATTTATGATTGGTTATTCGTGAATTTCCATTTATTTTAATATTATTTACAATTTATGAGAAGTGCAATTTTTTATACAAAAAATCATTCGTCTTTAAAACAATTGAATACTCATAAATCTATAAAATCATCATGTGACCATATAGATAGGTTCTAACAATCACAATCCAATATCCAAATCATAAATTTTCATCGGGATTTTATTCATAGACTTCATTTATTATTGTAGTGTATCTCTTTAAATTTATTGGACATAAGTACTTATAACATCCAATTCAAGATTTATTACTTAAAAAAGATTTTGGATAATCTACTAATTCTGAATTGTTCTCAATAAGAATTCTCATTAATATCAATTTTATAAATATGGGGTAATTTTTAAGCATTTATTTCAATATTTAATATCATTTAAAATACATTGATTACACTATTATTTGGTATGATTATGGTCATTTACCATTACCATAGAATTCCAACAAAAAATCTAAATTAATGATTTGTTAAATATATTTGATGAGAATAGACATTTATGAATTGCCTATCTTATAGAAAAATCTCAAATAATTAAATTTAATGACATATTTTATTAGAAATAATTTAAACACCAAGGCGTATTTATTTTCAAAAGATCTCAAAAAATTTCAATGTATTGAAGATTTCAATTGAAAACTCTTAAATAATAAATTAAGTACTCAATATTTCTTGTCTAATAAGATGATTAATAGAGATAAAATCTATTAAATCATATTCGATAAAAATCGTTTAACTCACATAAACTATTTCTATCATTTATTTTTATATTTTTCCTAATTTTATATAAATGAGAGTCACAATTTATCTAGATCTTAGACATCATAATAATTTAAATGACTGCAAATTCAAATAATACTATTAAAATCATTATATCTATCTAAATAACATTTTACTTCATTAATGAATAATATTATGAAACTAACAAACCCTTATCAAATTTATTAATTTTAGGGTAAGAAATTAAAGATACCAAAAATTAATAAATTTTCTATTAATGAGATTCTTTCTAAATTATTTTCCAAACTATTTTTCTAAGAATTTCCTTTTATTATTATTTAATAATTAATAACTTAATATTTTATTTATTCTATATATCTTGATACCTTGATGAAAAGGATTTTCCTATTTAGAAATAGGATCAATTTAAGAAAATTATGATCTATATGCGAATCCATTGCTAAATAAATTAGCTGCTATAGTATAAATATTTTGTCATTAATTATCAAATATGGTAATGTTTTATATATATGACTTAATAATAAAATTCATAATAATAGAGAATGCAACAGGGAACCTGATTGTAGTTTTTGTGAACTTTTTGGAAGCTAAGCCATTCTGGAGTATTTAGCTTTGGGTTTTCCAAGTTATTGAAAGCTTTCTTAATCAATATACTAAACAATCTCAATATTTCCATTCAAAATTAGTTTAGGGAAGTTCGGATTGTTAGCTTTAGAAAATGCTTCCATTTGATATTTAATTACCTCAATTAAATTATATTTCTTATAAATTAATCTGAATATCTTTTAGATTAGAATATCAGAATTATCCAGAATTTCTATGTTGAAACATTGATTTTTATAGTTTGATATCAGAAATTTGGAATAAAAATAGGTTGATATATTTGATAAATATTAAAATATATATAAAAATTGATTGTTATCTGAAACTAGATGTAGTTTTAATGAAAAAAAAAGAAATAATAAAATTTTATTATCACAAAAAATGGCTTACATTTTGATTATAATCTATAATATATTTATAAATTATTCAAGAAGTAATTATTATCAATTACTTTCGTAATAATTGAAATCTTATGACGACCATCTATTCTGATTTTATTTTAAAGTTATTTTAACAAAATAATATTATATAATCCTAAATATAATAATAGGTAATTTAAAATAATACAATAGATCTTTATTTCTTAATCATATTTTTAAATACTATTGTAAAATAGATCTATTATTTCCATCATTAGTAACTTTTTCTCTAAATATTTTAGAATATTATGCAATGAAGATATTATCAATCCTTATCATGTATTTTAATTTTTTGTTCTGTATACTTTTGATAATCTAGATGTTTAGTTATTTTACAATACATTTGCAAAATTTTAAGATTTCTGTAATGAAAATAGAATAGAGACCAAAGGAACATAGCAAGGCAATTTAAATCTAGAATCAAACAAGAAATCAAATTTAAGTTATTATATATATGTTTTAGATAATGATTATTTTATCTAATTCTAGCTTTACCCTTATAGATTATTAATTTATACTTAGGAAAAAATTAGAGATTATAAATAATTGTGATCTATATTAAGTTATTTTTAATTTACATTCAACTAATAACTTATGAAATAATCATTAATTATATTTTGTTCTGGAGATTGTCTTAAAATTAAAGTTAATATCAATTAGAGAAGTTAAAGTAGAATAATAATATTTTAGAAATTTATTTCAAGACTCAATAAAATCTTAATTTTCTTTATTCTATGATGTTAAAGAAGCTATATAAAATTAAATGGAGCTTCATAAAGGTTAAAATCTCAATTTAAGCCATGTAATCAGAGGTACATAAAAAAATCTTTAATCATCAAAAAGATGAAAATCGCTATATTTATCAATTTACAAAAAATCATAAGTTCTATTGGTTTTTTATACATAAAAACTCAAATATTTATTAATAGGGTCAACTAAGTAGACATGGAATAAAACTATAAATTTAATTATAAAATTAAAATGATTATTAAGTAATTATAATTTAATTTGTTATTCATATAGTGGTGAGTCCTCCATCTTTCAAAGCTTGTCTAATTTACTGTATTTAATCTATCAAAATAGAATAAAATATATACCGTATTTCTCATCCATGTAAAAAAGGATTTAATTATCAATGGCAATAAAATAAATATGTTTTAGGTTAAAGTCTTAATCGATAAGGCATTGATTAAAACATATATGAAGAGCTGAAATTCCATTTCCTTTCAAATTTCCCTTTTTGATAGATATTTTTTCGTATTTGATAGCTGCAAATTATTGCTACTGCAACTTTATATCAAATATGTCATAACAATAAATACAAGGATCAAAGTGAGAAAAATTATCTTCCCCTTAATGATTCAAAGCAAATAAGAACTATATTTTTAATATTATTTTATACAAATTTAGAAGAAAATGGAGTAGCGAAGACAATATTTTTTGAAACTTTTTCTATTAATTGTGCAGCCTATAGATATTATTTTCCATTCACTGTATATACAGATATTTAAGAATTCTAACATTTAAAGAATAAAAAGTTCATCTAAATACAGCATTGCCAAATCCTATCTGACATGTCTAAAGAAATTGTATGTAACAAACTAAATTAATATTAAATTTCATACTCTCCTTCTAAAGTAAATAGATTGGCTATGTTTTTTTAATCAACTGTTAAAATATTTAAATCTGTTAGATCTATACAAACTATTGCATTTCTTAATTGCTTATTCAGGACTCCTTTAGCTTAAAGTTATTAGTTGAATTAAAGTTTAAATAATTACAGTAAACCATCTAATGATCCAATAGCTAAAATTTTGGATAGAGCATGGTATCTAACACAAGATGCTCTTTTTTACCTCTTTGTATTTTAAAAAGATAAATCTAATTTGACTTCTGTCATCTTGTTCTTTAGATCATAGATTTTTATACTTTTATCTATAAAGCCTACCATACAGAAATATAAATTGTAATTTTATTTAACTTCATAAATACTATGAGATTGATTGTCATATCCATCTCCGAAATTGAATTCCTATTCATATATGAAAGTAAATAAGTTTTAAGGATTGCATCCATCTAGTTTAATTTCAGGCAATTTCGCCTATAATGTTATTACAAAAGGATAATAATACATTAAATTGGTATCTTATGTAGCTTTTGCTTCCATTAATTTTAATTGATTATATTTCTCATCTTCACTTTTCAAAATATAAAAATATCTTTTTGAATATGGATAGAATCCAAGAATTTCTGATTTATCCATTTTGTTATTTTCATTCTTTGATTAAATAATAAATCCTTTATTTGATCTATCCGGATTGTCTCCAAAAAAAGGAATCTAGTTTGTAAATAATTGCAGACTATTTTTCCTTTTTTTATGAGGCTTTTAAAATAATTATCTAGGTATTTGACCAAAGTAATAAACTTATGTTAAATATGATTGAATCATAGCTTGGTCATTATTATTATTTAAAACTTTTGATAAGTTTTATTCATATGTAAGATAATGAAATACATTGGCTTTATCTACAGCATTTTATCCATAAATATTGATTCCAAAAATCAAATCAATCCAGTTATGTAAATTTCTTGATACTGCTTCGCTTTCCAATGCTTATCTCATTCTATAAACAAATTCTTCTGCTGTTTATGTTTTTACCCATTTAGGCAATTCTACATCAGATACACGAGATTTGCTTTACGATGTCCCAAAATCAAAAAAATTTCTATATTTATCATTTTTTAAAAAATTTACATATTCTTAAGAAATTCAGGCATGTAATAAAATTCTGGAATCAATTCCTTATTATCTTAATAAACACTATTTTCCCATAAAATGTCTATTCTGGAGAATAATCTATCTGGAAGATCAAATTTATCTAAAAAATTAAAATCTTATTTACTCTTTTATAAAGAAAAATGCAACTCATTAAAAGGTTCTAATCTGATTAAATAATTGAAAACAATTGCAGCATTCGAATAAAGTGAACCGAACATATAATTTTCATCCATGCAATTTAAATCTTTCGCTCTGTAATCTTTTATTAATTTTTTACAATCTTTCTAAATCGCACCCATTGGTAACTTAAGATTCCTAAAGTAATTAAAATCATATCTCAAATTAAAATCAATTTGTTATGATTTATAATTCGAAATTACCCAAGGAAATATGAAGTATTAACTTAAATCGTTGTAAGTTCTTCCTGAAAACGTATTTACTAACATTAAATATTGAAAATTCGTTAGATATCCTTCTACCCAATTCTTTTAATAATTTTTTTTTTTAAATTCTTCATTCAGATCAATTACTTAAATCTTTTTCTTTTTTAACTCTTACAAAAACTCTTATTATCTTTCATTTCTAAATAAATTAAAAAAGAAATTCTATCTATTTATAAAAATTTCTATTGCAATTTCATTTAATAAAAATCTTTTTGGATGCACATTTACAATCTAGCTAAACAAAATTTCAAGAAAGACATCTTCATATGTTTGTTTAACTTCAGGACTAGTAAATATTTCCTTTTATTCAATCTTCTCTTATCTAAATATTAAAGATTGATTCTTCTCATTAAATCTTAGCACTCCTTAATAAGCAGCTTCCTATGTTATATATTCACAATAATATTTAGTTGTCAATAATTAGTTACTATCTGACGATCCTTTTCTAAAACTATTAAATGTTTAATTCACTTAATTTGTTATTAATTATTCTGATTTTATAGAAGATCTTCTTTTAGCTCTTTTAATTAAGCTTTAACTTAATGATGATTCTTCAAAATTATCAGACTTCTGTAATAATATTGTAAATGAATGATTAAGGTTGGATTTACTCTTATCAATACTATTTGATTCTTCAAGAGTTACCAATTTCTTTCTAGCTTAATTACCTGTCTTTATGTATGGCTTATAAAGATTTTTCATTTTTATTTAGCTTAAAAATGGCCTCTTTCTTGTAATATCTTCTAAATGACAAACTTACATTTTTAATTACATATTTTCTAGAACTTCAAATTTAAATTCTTAATTAGAAATAAAATTATTTAACTCTTAATATAACACTTGCAAATATTCATCTGCAAAAAACCATAATCCCAATCTTTACTTGAGATCTATACTCTCCTTTTCCCAATACTTCTTTTGAGAATCTCTAAATAAAGGATTACTCATCTCAGATAAGGATGAATGATGATGAGCTGATAAATTACTTTAAGTTTTTGGAATATCAGTAGAATCAGTAATTTTTGGAAACGTTAACCAAAGTTTATGAATTAATTGATAGTAGATTTGACTTTCCATAAATATACTTAATTGAATTGCATTTGCTGTTTCCTCTTTAATTAATTATATTTAAGAGAAATCTACATTGCTAAATAATGATTTATTATTATTAATTTAACTCTTGAGTTAATTTAATTAATTAAAAGCATTCAATAGCTAATCTTGAGTCTAATCCTATTATTAATTTAAGCAATCAATAAAATTTTAATTTACATTTTTCCACTCTTTTTATACACCCAACTTATACTTTTCAAATATTTCTTAAAGACTAAATAATTAAAAAATTGCTTTACTTTTAAATTTATGTTTCATTAAGTTAATTATCCTTATTTAAGGCATAATATAATAAAATGTCATGAAAACTAGATCGATTAACTACTCTATGTGTCTTTTATTTCTATTTTTTATTAGATATTGATATTCCACTATCTATAAAAATCTTAGTATAATTGTTTTTTAAATGTTTTATTGTTTCCAATAAAGGAGCTTAAAACTCTTAACTTAATAACTTTTTTATTCTTTCTGAACTCTATTAATCAATTTAACCTTCTTCATAATGTGTTTATTAAATAGATAAATAATTTTTTATAGCTTTTTTCATCTAAGGAATTTTTACAAAAGGAGCAATTAACTATCTCATTAATCTTTTTATTCCTCCGTTTGGTAAGATCCTAACTCCCTATTTTCTTAATTATTCGATATATTATTTAGTGGTTTCCAAATTAAAACTATCATGCATTTTTGGCATATAACAATTATGATTATAAAATAAAATTCCTAAATAACTAAAAAGATCAATTCCTTTCTCTATTACTTATGAATATAAATTCCAATTAACAAACTCAAGATCTGAAATCTCTCCAAAACATTACTCAATATGTAAAAATGCTGTTATTAAGCTAATTAATCTTCTTTCATCCTGCTAACCTTAAAATTACTACACTTGCTTTAAAGCATAAAACTATATAATTATTGGATAAATAGCTTATAAAAAAGAATTAAAACTGTCCTTGTTGAATAAATTACATTCTATATGTACTTTATATAAAACCTCACTTGTACATTTTGGATACACCTCTATTAAATAAATAATAAAGTATGTAAATAATTCAGATGAGTTTTATTTCTTATTTATAGAATGAGGCATTAAATTTTTCATAAAAAATGCAAAATCCTTAAATTTCATAAGGTTTGTCACTAAAAAGTCTGATTATTATTTTTTTAATATAATATTTTTAAATGCATCCAAAAAATAACATGTTAAAGTTTCTTTCATACAATCTTTTATTAAACAATTTTAATATAATATATTTACAAGCTTCAAAAGTTAATGAACTAATAGGGTATCCTTTTCATTTTGACTTATGAAACTTAATATTTTTTAAATAAAAAAGTATCCGACTTCTGTTTATATTTAGGGAGAGAAATAATCATAATAATTTTATAACGAGTTCAACTCGACATCTTTTTTTGAATTAAATCTCAACTTTTATACAATTGAAAAATAAATTGAAAATGTCAATTCATACAATTTATCAAATACTTCAGATTCATACATAAAATATTAATTTATTGTATTGATTTTATTTTACTTCTCTAAAATTTAAATAATATATTTCTTTAAGTTATTTAATATGATTTCTTCATCTGATCTTAATTTATTTTTTTATTATATTTGATCAGATAACAAAATTTCTGTAATCTACAATAAATCTAAAGTCAAAAAATTAAATTGTTCTTAACTTAATAGCAAATTAAAAAATTCAGAAAGTTAATTAAATTCTACCTTTTTGATAACTCCTTAATATTGAATGCATTTAGTTAAGGAATGAGAAAATAAATGTTTGGCTTCAATATTGATATAAGGTTAAGCCTTTGTCATAGATATGAGAGTAAATAATTACCTGCTTTCATAATATAATTAAACATTTATTATTTATTTTAATAAAGTTGGTTTAAGTAACAATTAAATGTCGATGTTTTTAAATATGATTTTTATTTAATCAACAGTAGTAAACTTATTATCTAATATTTTAATAATAGTGATTAGATATTAATTGGCAGCATTCTAATTTTCTATTTTTCGATAGATTGAAAGCAATTAACTAACAAATTAATTTGAATTATTTTTGTTAATTTAAATCCATTATTTAAAATGTTCTTCAAGAATTTGTAGGTTTTTTGGGTCTACAAATTTAGAGACTTATGAAACTGATCGTTGTATATCTTTTTCAAATAATTATAATATCAAAATTATAATTTCTTCAGATTCACTTATACTTGTGTCTTCATAAACTGTATATAATACATCTAAGATCATGTAAAATACGTTAAAACCTCCAGATTTTAAAATGAAATCAACTCCTTTTTACATATCTAATATATAAACGTTTTGACTACACATGGTTGGTTATATTTATGTACAAGGGATAATTAAAAAAATATCATCAAATTCGATTTCTTCTTGAATAACAACTCCTGAATTGATAAAATTATTTGTTTATTTTTAATAATTTAAAGTATTAGATTGTTCAAATTTTACTTTTTATTCATTTATATTTAAATTTATTTCAGATATTTGTCCTTCAAAAGATTAATTCAAAAAAATAAATGAATCAATAAATTAAGTTTAAAATTTTTATTTTTTATTCTAATTATTTGGTGATTACAAATCAAAGTTAGAATTAACTCCTAAAACGAATTGATAAAATTAGAGTTACTGATTATTCAACTATTTTATTTAAAATGAAAATCTATATTAATTAATTTCAAGTATTAGTGCTTGATTATTTTTAAAGTAAAAATTCAATTAAAACCATTATGTCAAATCCAATTGAGTAGAATATCCTTATTCCTCAAAAAATTAATCTGATTTATAAATTATATAAAATTTCTGTTTATTTATAGCAACTTGAATCTCTTGATTTTTTGAGAAAAACAAAGTAAATACTATCAATTTTCCTACATATTCAGAATTAACTAAAAATGATCCAAAACTCATTCTATCTAATAATTACATATTGTCATCCTCACTATCTTAAGTTATGAGTCTCATTATCATTTTTACTTCAA
The DNA here is from genome assembly GCA_000733375.1 of Paramecium sexaurelia. NCBI lineage: Eukaryota > Ciliophora > Oligohymenophorea > Peniculida > Parameciidae > Paramecium > Paramecium sexaurelia. Next base: position 88,341 of record JPFM01000082.1, on the reverse strand, counting down.
TCAATTAAATTGGAATAGAATCAAAGTTTATTTGAATAGATGATGATCCTCCTTGAAAATATAATATATTCGATTATTTTTATAAAGTTTACAAAATTTATTACCATTGTGAGTATACCTATAAAAATATCTCTAAAATTATTTTGATGACTTTAACATAATAATTTTTATCATCAACTAATCTTTATAAAATATTGCTTTATTATTATAAAAGAATTCTATAAGGAGACAAATTAGCTATTCTATAAGCTTATTCAATTTCATCTTAATCATTGTCATCTATTTTAAGCTCACTCAGATCATTCATTAATATTGTAGACTAATGATAACTTAAAGTTTCAAATAACTATTTAATTATTTGTGGATCTTAGTTTAAAGTTAAAACAATAATAACACATTATTACATTAAATTTATTACTTCTAAATTTCTTTCTAATCTAAAATAGAATATAAATTTATGACAATATTCAGTAAATGAAAGCACTAATGATATCTGTGTTATCAATTGAAATTTCAATATTTGCAAATAGAATAACTTATCTATTGGGATATCGGGTATTTCAAATAAAATACTTATACTTATTTCATAAAATTTATTAAAAATCAACTTTAATTAAACTTTTTTCTCCATTAATTATTAACATACATCCTAACTATTTATAAGATTCTAGTCCTTGTCAAAGTATTCTTATGTTATCTAATTGATATAATCACATCCATGAGCAATAGAATTAATATTATTAATTATTAAATATAAAGTATTAGGTTATAGATAATTAGCCATTTAAAGAATATAAATTAAATTTATTGTTAATTTATAGTGAATTTATCCTAGTTCTAAGCAAGATAATTAAACTCCTCCTGAATTCAATATATCTTTGTCTTCAATCATCCAAAACATCATATAGATAATATAATTAATTTTATGATAGATTTCAATATAAAGTTCTTATTTAATAGCTGTTAGATTAGAACTATCCTTGATCAAAAGATCATATATGATCTTTATTATTTTTATTAAGTTTCCCATATTAAGCAATAAATAATTAAGTAATTAGGTTCCTTTGCTTCTACCTTTTTTATAATTTATTTTTTTTTTATAATTACCTTTTTTATTTTAACAACAAGATCCAATTAAAATTGAAATATATTTCAGAATATGTTACAAACTATCTTAATTTTATATGAGAGACTAATATAATATGTATATTTACATTTTAGATGAAAAGCATGAAACCGTATTTGTGCTATTCACTTTAAGAAGAATATTTAATCGCAAATTTTATTATTTGTTAATAAATTTCTTAATCCTCGATTAATTATAAGAGTTTTTGATCAAATTTTTTATAATACTGTTAATCTTTGGAATCTTATGAATAAAATTAAATAATAGACGAATCAAATTATTCTTTTTAATCTCCATTGAATTTTGAGTAATGTCCAAATAAATATATGATGTATTGGATAAGCTATTGATTATTAAGATTATTATCATTAACAAATTCTTTTAATAACTAGATGCACAAGATAAGATATGAATTTATTTGTAGAATGTTATTGTTCTATTATAATTATTCTCCAATTAATAAAGAATAAATTAATTTAGTTTGATTGTCTTAATCACTAATAATCTCTTCAAAATATTATAAATAACATTATAATTTTGGGTTAGATAATATTAAATTTAATAAATAACCAAAGGCTTTTTAATTCTTACATTTAATCAAGGCTAACATTTATTGATCTCTATTTTGAATCAGAATTTGATTATCATATTTAATAAGATCTGCAAACTCAGATATTTAAATCAAATAATTGAAAATTAAATAATAATGGACATCTTCAAATTCTGTAATTTAATGTATCCATTTCTATATGATTGTTTGAATAAATTATTAGTATTATATATATATATCTGAATAATTCAATTTTAAGCAGGTAAAATAAACCTAACAAAAAGTACTTTCTTAAAATTGTTCAATATCACTTAATTCTTGTAGTTGTTTAGAGTTTTATAAAAAACTTTATGAAAATAACTCAAAAATCTCTATAAAAACTTAGAAATCTATATCTTTTAAATATGCAAAATAAAGAGTATTTCCTAATAACATTTAATAAATGAAAGAAAGTATCTTTTGTTTTTCTGAGAAATTTAAATTTGTATTCAATTTCAAAAGCTTTTATAAGTTAATAAATGCTTTGACATATTTTTATGATTACTATTACTAATCATTGTTTAACATCTAATTCTTTACAAAATTTATTACATTTCCTCCAACTTAATAATATACTTCAAACAAGATTTGTTTAACAAGTGTATTAATTTCTTATAACTTATCATATTCTTAAAGCAAATTTTCCATACAATCAATAATTGTTTCGATAGTAATTTATTAAAATGATGAATAAGAACTTTAAATACTTGGTGATAGTTCACTCAACATATTATCAGTTTATGAATAATATTATTTGATAACAGCACATATTAGTAAATAAGTTGAAACGAAAGCATGATCTCTATCCTAAGCGAAAAAGCTTTAATATTCTGAGGAATTTTCAGTTTTTGATTTTGTTAATGAAAGAAACCTCTCTTCTATCGATGATTGATTTTACATAGATTATTTAAGTCTTTCTCTTATTAAATCTGAAGCATCATCGCTACATATCTATTCCCATTAGATGTGTAGTAATCTCAGAAATGAATTAAATGATTTCATTTATAATAAATTAATAATCAATCAAACTCAAATGGACCACTAATTCCTATCACTCCACAAGCTAAACGAGCTCCAGCATTACCAGTACTTTTACTGTCCGGATGATCAGTTTTACCAAGATCATCTTCATTTGCATGAACAACCATAGATCTTCCTATTACACTAAATTCGCCACTTAATTTCACTAAATCATCAGTTAATTTAAAATAAGCAATTCCATTCTCTGAATGAACATTTCCCAAATCACCAACATGTCTTTCTTTTATATTTGGACCTCCATGTAATTTTCCATGTGGATTATAATGAGGTCCAGCAGAAATACATCCTTTAATTAAATTTCCAAATTCATGAATGTGAAACCCGTGTAATCCATCTGATAATCCCGTAATTTTAGCTTAAATAGTGGTAGTATAGCCATCTGAGATCATTTTAACAATTCCACTAACTCCACTTCCATTATCAGGTTGTAATATGGCAACAGCATATATTAAATTATTTATTTTGTATTCTTCTTTATGATTATGCTATTCATGTTAACAGCCTTCATGTGCAATTATTTTGGTTAAAAACAATACAAGAATGAAATACATTTGAAAATATTATTTTTTAAATCAGAATCAATAAAATGATCAAATTTTTAATATAATAATTAAATGAAAAAATTCATTAAAACCAATTAAAAATCAGAAGAGCTCCAATAGTAATAATAATTAGAGAAATCCATTTTACTTTTTATTTCTTATTTGATTTATTAATTGTCTTAAGTTCTAAAGATTATTTTTTTGCCATCTCAACTTTTTAGGATGACTAAACTAGTTTAAATAGTAATAAATATTACCAAATGAAACTCTTCTTTGTATTAAAAGTTCTGGATGATAAGTTTGATACATCATTTTTTTTCGATTTAAGATGATATCATCATGTTCTTAATCTTTTTTACTTTGCTCAGTATCATTCGTTGATTAATATAATTCTAATATGCTCTCTCCAGGTCTTATTAACTTTTTTAAAATTCTTGATTGAGAATTGAGAATGGATGATTTTAAGATTTTACCTTTGCAACAATTTTCACAGTTATGTAATTTTAAAGTTAAAAAATAATTTTAAAATACCCTCTTTATTACTGAATCGAGAAGATAAATACCATTCATTTTTTAATCTTATAGATTAGATCTATTTAATTTATTTTAAAAATTATCAATTGGCGTATTGCCTCCTAGAGAAAATTAACTGGTTTCTAATTATTTCTATTCGTTTAACCTAATAAAAAATATGGCTTAATATTAAAAGACTTTATTATTGATAGATTTTATAAACATAGTTGAACTTGCAAATTTGATCGCCATTTTTTCTTGAGTTTTTATTATTTCGTTACTATAATAACAACTCAGTTCATCTAAAAGACTTTTCTCATTTTTTGATTATTAAAAGATTTTTGATAGAGCTATAAGCTTATTTTAATAAGTATGATTAGCAATAATGTAAAAAAATTTATTAACTTTCTTTTTTATTGATATTTGATAACTTAGTTTAAGTAAAAATTTTTTTTAAATTAATACTGTATATTTATTTAATTTATTAAGACCTTGAAATAATTATAATTACCTATCCAAAATAAATTTTTGATTAGAGACATTTATTTTAGTTTCATTATGTAATAGTCTTTTTAATAAAATTTGTCTATAGATTCGAATTTTTGTTGTCCTAAGTTTTTATATTAAGTGAAAGATTGAATATATTGCAAGAGCAATTTTAATATGTGAATATTTAATATTAGTTTGGGGGTTATGATTCATTAAATCAAAAGTCCTACACACTTCATCCATTTATATCTTGTCATTCTATAATATTAAAAATGAAAGGATTACATTTTGCCTTATTGAATCTTATAAGGATTTAATAATCTAAGTTTAACTTGGTTCTGTCTTAATTCTTTTTTGGAGATTCAGTGATGAGCGAATCATGTTAATTAAAATATAATAATCATATAAAACTGAAATATTAAGCACTTTTTTTGCGTGATCCGATAGAGGAAGTTCTAGAGAATAAAATATATATATACATCTTTCTACTATGAGATTTACCAGTGTGAATTCTGACTGGTTAAGTGAATTAAGAAAAAATTTCATCAGATTCAGTTTATCTAGTTGGTATGGTATTACGACTGAATACACAACTCATAGTTTTACGCATTTTGGCTTTTAATTATTTACTCAAAGGATTCCATGCCCTTTAAATGATAGGTATAGTTGTAGTTGAGGAGGTAGCAAAATTGGGTGAAATAAGGTTATGTTCTTAGGAAGTAATTTAAAGAACAGTATCAAGGTTATCAAATTTTTGTAATTTTTTAGATTTAGTACTGACTGCACTTTACACTCTATTAATTAAGATTTGATTATCATCAAGTGAGGTAGTTTTGATTCTAATTTTCTTTTCAGCATTAGTTTATATTTTTCTAGAAACTCTATCTCTTATTTGTTCAATCATTTCTTTATCAAGCATTAAGAATTTAGTTTTAGGATCATTAGGTAATTTTTTTAAATGATAGATCATATTTTAATGAGCGATTTCAGATTGTAATAGAACTCTAGGTTTTTAGGATCTTATATCATTTTTATCTGGTCTTTCATCTGGATTTTTAAATATTTCTTAAATAGTTTTCCTTTCTGTAATTTACATTTACGGTTATGAAGATTAAGCTTTTTCATGCTATTACAAGATAGAAATAATTTAAGTTTATCTATTAACCATATATTCTTAAATTAAGCTGCTTTTATCTTTTAATAATTTGATAATTTCTGGAAAATTTTTTTTTAGATTGTTGAATTCGGTTGCTTCCATATAATATGCAACAGTATTATCTAAGACTTAACATGAATATAATCTTTAAGGAAGAGACTCTATGATTTCCTCTTAACCAACAAAAGAATTATCAGATAGTTGACTCAAGACAATTTTCTTCTTCTTTTTTTTATTAGATTATGAATTCATATCATCTTAAATAACTCTATAAAGTTCAACTCTTCCTTTTTATATAAGGAAATAAAATTTAGGTTCTTCTCCTTCTTTCCATAAAATAGTTTAAGATGGAAAATTGATAGTTCTTAGATTTTAAATAAATTTGGAAACAGTAAATTTAGATGCTCCATTAAACAATTTCATAAAGTATTCAATTTTAACATTTTATTCTTATATCTATTTATCACATACCAATTTATAATCATGTTTATTCATAGAAATCAAATGTGCTTCATCAGAAACAACAATTACACTAGCAGATCTTGGCTAGTCATGAATTAATGCTTGATCACCAAAACATTATCCAGAATAATATTACCAAACTTTCTTAAAACATGGTATACTATTATTAAAATATAGTGGATTATCAATTAACATTCTAAGTGCTAAGTCATATTTATTTAATTAAGGCAATTAAACAGTTTTCTTTTTTTTCAATAAACTTCCTCCTATATTTGTTTCACTACTTTACTGAGTAAGGAAATCTAATTCTTCTTCCACATCTTGAACTGATCTTTTTATATAAACTCCCACTTCACCATGTAAGAGAATGTAAAATCTATCTCCATAATCACCTTAATTCATAATTGGTTATCCAAAATTATAATGTTCATATTTAAAGAACTGAGCTGCATACATAACAAATTCTCTAACTTTCATATTCTTATCACATTGTTTCCACATAAATTCTATAGTTGAAAGCGAATCGGCCACTTGTTCAGCTTAAGCTGCAGTATGTAATTAAGTATACATTTTATATACTTATACTGCTGGTTACAATATTGTTTCATTTTATCTACGTATTGTATCATGATCTGGTTATTATTCTTATATCAACGATCTTTTATTTCTCATATTAATTTTTCTTATTTAAATAAATCTAAATTAATGCTCACTATATTATTCATAAATTATTAATCTAAATATATATAAATGATCTTTATTTTTTTATAAATATATATAAATATTTATTGAATCTTAATAATTTTTCATTCTATCCATACTGTCTTTATATTTGCAAAGTTCTAGATTCCCCATTCACCACATTCTCTACCATATCCTGAACCTTTGACTCCTCCTGATGGTAATCTCTAATCTGATTTTACTACCTCATTTACAAACACCATTCCTGCATCTAGATTATTGACAAATTATTCAATCTCTTTCTTATCATTACTTACTACCACAGCACCTAATCCGAAAGATGTATTGTTTGCAATCCTTAATATTTCATCATTATTATTTGCCTTTATTAAACCAAATAATGGACCAAAAGTTTCCTCCTTTGCCAATACATTTCCCTCTTCCAACTCCACTACTGTTGGCATCATATAATTCTCATTCTCCCTTAATCTCTTTCCACCATAAACTATTTTTGCTCCTTCATTCACACCTCTATCAATCTAATTCAATATGTTTATAATTAAATCTTCTCTTGCCATTGGACCTAAATCTGTACCCTCTTATAATGGATCACCGATTTTCAATTTCTACAATCCATTTATTAATTTCTCCTTAAATATTTCATAATATTAAAAATGAATTATAAATCTTTTTGCTGAAAAACATACTTATCCACAATTTGCCACTCTTGATTTTAAAGCTAATTAAACTGCCAAATCAACATTTGCATTTTATAATACACAAAATGGATCAGATCCTCCCAATTCCAAAACACTTCTCTTTAAATATTTACCTGCTGTTGCTCCTATAATTGAACCTGCATTACTTGAACCGGTGAAAGATACACCCTAAATTTAAGGATGAGCTAACACTTATTCTAATTATGATGTAGTTGTAAATGCATTTTAAAAAATATTTCCATCAAATCCAGCTGATGTAAAAAGCTCTTATAAAGCTAATCCACATAATCCTGTTGAATCTGAGGTTCTATGAATTACTGCATTTCCTAATGCTAACATAGGTATTATTGGCTTAAAACCTAAATATATAATATTAAGTACATAACCAAAAAGGAAAATTAAAAGGAGAAATTGAATAAATTGTTCCTATTGGTGAATATTAAACATAACTATTTTTTGCTTCTGTTTTTACTCTTTATGGTTGTAAATATTTATTTATATTCTCAGCATAGTATTTACAATAATTTGATGATTTCTTTACTTCTGCTAATGATTAAGATATAGGTTTTCCTATCTCGTAAGATATTAATTTAGCATACTTTTCTTAATTTTAATTTAATAAATCAGCCAATCTAAGAATATATTTATTTTTACTTCAATAATTTCTCTGATTTAATTTAAAAAGAACTATTTTTGTTAATTTAATATCCATCCTTAGATTATTGTATCACTAAATTTAATTCTTGATCACTTAGAAACTTAAATTCTCCTAGTACTTGTTTTGTGGCTGGATTTTTTGATATAAATTATCTCATTATTATTTTTGATATATTTTATAATAATTATTAATCAATAAAAAATACATCAATAAAAAGTACAAATAAGAATTTTATTTACTTTTATTGCCAAAAACTAGTAATCTATAGTTTTTTCTGATTTTGTATATTAAATTAATAATCAATCTAATATTCTATTCATTCTTTTCAAAAATTATTTTAACAATAATTAAATTATTTAAAATCATGGAAGATTTAATATAATATAAATTATTTTCAAGATTTAGTTTAAGATAAATATAACAATTTAAAAAAAAAATTATTTTAGATTTATTAAGATAATCATATATTATTAGTATTAGCTAATTTAATATTTATAATTTATGAATTAAAATATATTAGTGATTGGTGCAGGTGTTGCAGGACTAGCTTGTGCCTAATAATTATTAATATAAGGTTATAATGTTAGATTGTTTGAAGCATCAAATAGATATGGAGGAAGAGTAAAACCTTTGATTGGATTTAGTGAAAGACATTTAGAGGCAGGCGGATAAACAATCCATCATCCTGATAATAATTACTATAAAATGGCAATTGAAGCTGGTGCAAAATTAGAAATAGGAGGAGACTTGGTAGGATCAATTTATGATCCTATTTAAAAGAAAGTTATTAGTTATAAAGAATTTGAGAAACTATATAAAAAAGAGTCTAATTCACTTGAGGATTTCATTAAAGATAGAAATTAAAAAGATGAGACAGTTTTAGAAAGATTATAAAGAAAAAAATATAATATGGAGTTTATCCACTTATTTTATGCTTTATATGGTAGTGAATATGGAGCTTCAATTGAAAAAATTGGTGCCAGGGCTATCGGTAGATATGAATATGATATGCCTATGTTTGTATCAGATTATGAAATTGAAAATCATTTTCATCATAAAAACATTTTTGATAAATTCTTTAAAGATGCAATCTAAATAATTGAATATAATAAATAAGTAATAAAAATTAAAATTATTGATGAAAAAGTATGGGTTTAGGTTAATGGAGAGGAAATTTAGATTTAGTTTGATTATGTTGTTTGTTGTGTTCCAATTACATAACTAAAAAAATTAAATTTAGAACCTGCTTTTGATAAAAAAAGATTAGAATAGATTAATTTAGTTGGAATGGATAAAGGAGGAAAGTTTTTTATTAAATTAGATAAAAGCTTTTTATAATAAGATGAAGATTTCTTTTTACCTAAATTTAATCATAATTCTTTATGGTGGGATAGTTCAAGTGAAAATGAATCAATAATTATTGGATTATTAGGATTAAGTGCACATAATAGAGTTATGGAGATTGGAGTTGAAGATTTTGCAAAGGAAATTGTTTAAACAATAAACGAATAATATAAAGTAGATTTGAAAGTTTAATAATATCATTATGAAGATTGGGGAAACACACCTTTTATTGAGGGATTATATTCATTTCCAATGGCAGGAATTGATGATAATTATAGATAAATTATCTCAGCACCTCATCAAAATAGATTATTTTTTGCAGGAGAAGCATATCATCCAATTTATTATTCGACAATTCACGGTGCTTATGAAAGTGGAATTAATGCAGCTAAATAAATAATTAAATGAAAATTTAGATTAACAAATATATATTTCATATTCATTCAATATTTAATGAATCATTAAATGAATCAAAGTTTAATTTAATATCATTATCGTAAAATTAAAAGGGAATTTCATCTGGTTCAATTAATTCTTGATTAAGTAATTCTGTATCATCATAATTACTTATTGAATTATCTGTTTGATCACCCTTGTAATATAATAAATAAATACAATTTTATCTTAGTTTTTTTCTTTATTTATAGTTTAGTTAGAACTCAAATCTTTTAGGTATTATGCAATAATATCTTAATAATTTTCATAAAATTTTTCAGGAGGTTCATTTATTTAATTTTATTTCAGCGTAATATTTCTTATTTTAGATTTTATATATTTTTCTTTTAGTAATGCAACCAAAAGGATTATTGAATCAATTATATAAATGCTCAAATTATAAAAAATTATAATTGAATAAATATATCCATCAAAATTCATCTAAGTTTCAATTATGTAAAAGCTAAAATAAAATATATTAATTGTTTACATAATTAAAAATATAATGTTTAAGGTTAAATATTAAGATAAGTTTTTAATCTGTCTTCTATACTCTTTACGTTTTATTGTTATTCTTAATAAGTGATACATTTCAGAATAAATAGTAGTAATTAATAAGTTAAGAAAAATAAAAATCATCATTATAATTTATCTTCTATTTATAATAAAAATAAAATTTACATTTATGGATTATAAAAAAGATTTCTAACAATGAATATTAGAACAAACACAAAAGTCGCAATAATTGTAACAAGTTATTATTTGTTATCTTTTTCATCAATTAAATTACTTCCATATGTAAAAATTAGATTGATTATTATTGTTACTGAACAAATTATTTCTAAGATCTGAGTATAAAAAAATATCTTTTAAAATTTTAAATCAATCTTTTTTTCACAAATAACATAACTAGAAAATGAGAAAAATTATTCTTATAATTAATTTTATTCTTCCTATATTTAATGTTTTAAATTAAATTATTCAATTTATTTTTATTGATCATTTTGTTCAGTGTCAATTTGTTAATTTGATGAACTAATTTCTTTCTTAAATTTGATTTATAATTATTGATATAGATTTTCGATTTTATAATGTTTTTATTCAAATCTAAAGTTAAAAATATTTTAATTATCATCTTAACTTAATTTATTAAAAATATCATTAATAGTGATCTTTTTATTTTTATATTTAATTTCTAAAATAGATAAATTTGTCATCTTCAAAAATATTTATTTCAATTTTTTTTCTACCATTATTACTCCAATAGAATATTATTATGTTAATAAAACAAATTTTAATAATAGTATAAATAGTGCTAATGGCCAAAATACTGTTAATAAAACATGTAAAATTTCAGAAGATGTATTTAAATAAAATAATTGATAAGGTGAGAATGTATATAAAAATAAAATTTCTGCTAATTTAATTTAATTTTCTAAATTTCTTAAACTTACTAAAATTTTGTATCTAAGCCCTTCAACTTTAAATGCTTATTCATTACATTATGTGATACATTTTAATTTATCAGATAATTGTAAAAATAATTGTGTTTAATCAGTATGAGTTATTTCCTTTTATCCTAAATTTCTTGTACTCGAAAAGAATTTCATTTATTCCTTTTCATACATAAGGGAAGGAAATAATGAATTTAGATATAAATTAATATTTCCTTCTTAAGTGTTTTTTTCTAGGTCTTTAAGATATTAATCGAGATATTTATAGCATGAATTCCATTTATAATAAGAAAAAAAGGGATTGTGAAATCTTTTAAAAGAAAATAATGAATCTATTTAAAATTAATAATTTAAAAAGTTCATGTATCCAACAATAGAATTATTAAGATCTAAATATTTGAATTGACTATCTCCACTAATTAAATTATAATGTCCTGTAGCTCCGCAATATTCATTAGATGATCTCAATATATCATCCATTTATCTAAAATTATCAGCATCTACAATAATGCTCAAATATCCAACATAGAAATATTCTGGTTGAAAATGTTTAAAGATTCCTGAATAAATCCAATTTAATAGTTTAATTTAGCTTTATTCTTCAGATATAATTAAAAATATACAGTCTTTATATTCAAAAGAATAACAAATATTACCTAATTATAAATAAATAAGTTAATACATTTATTTTCATTTATATTTTATTAAATTTCAAAATTTTTATCTAAATTATACTTTTTTAAATTTTCTTAACCATTTATAACAATTACTATATTTATTGATCTACTTGTATTAAATATTTTTTTGAAATTATTTATTTGATGATCAATCTCTTACATTTTCTAACCATCATAAATTAAACAAAATGTCACACTATCATCGTTAACTTACTAAAATTCAAAAATCTATTTATCAATCTACTATCTTAATATGATTGCATTTTCTGAAGGATATATAACTATTTAATTAAGTAATGGATTAATTGTTTGATTGTTAATAAATTCCTTTTCCAAATCTTTATTCACAACTTATTATACTTATGTCAAATTATTCTCTTGAGTTTAATCACTTTAAATTTAATTCTAGCTTTCATTTAGACTATTTATAACAAAGTTATATAGTTTAATATGTTATAATACATAATTTTATCCTTATTGACTTATTCTGCTATAAATTAATCCATCTTCTTAGTTGACAGGTCTATATAATATATTACCTCCTGGTGATTTGATCTTTTCGCATATATCAAAACCCTAAATAGTATTATTAGATACCGAAGGGTAATTGCAATTAAAATAAAGATTTATTTACTTCTAATCTAATTCTTTAGCTTCGATTTATTTTCTCATTTAAATAATAATTTTTAGTATATTAATTAAATATAAATATAAAATTTTTATTATTAAATAATGGTATCTGTCATAATTATAAATTTTCAGACCCTAGAAAAATTGTAGTTCTTCCTTAAAATCAGAATTTATTCTTGAACAGAGAATGTAATTTCTTAATCTCCTTCGCTAAAATTTTAATTTTAATTTTAATTTTGATTTTCATTTTCATTTCTTTAATCACAAAGTTCAACTTGAGATAAGTTTTAGAGATTAGAATTTTTATAGTTTCTCTCAACTTTAGAATTATTTAATTAACATTTTGCTAATACAATTGTAAGTATAATTGTAATTGTATCAACAATTAAAATAATAAGATTGTAGTAAAGGATGCCCAAAAAAACATATCCTTAATAGCCAGTTTAATTTTCAACCAATAAAAAACTAAAAAAAATAAAAATATAAAAAATTACATGAATAAAAATACAATTGTAAAAGCTAAATATTCTCCTAATCTATTAAATGAATAATAATATTGTTTATATTTTTTGGGATAATAAAGCATATGATAAAGTTCTGAAAACATAACACAAACTATCATGTTAAATGTCATTCCAACAATTAGATATAAATTCTATGTTCTAAAAACCACAAAAAGCACTAAAATTATTATTGCAACCAAAATTTAAAGTATAACAATTTATTGATCTTCCATATAAAAGCGAGAACAAATAGAATAAATAATATTAATGATTACAATCGCAGAACAAAAAAAGGAACAAAAGCATGAGCATTTGAATACTTTTCGAAAGTAAATAGCTATCTTAAACTATTTTATAATATCACAATATGAGTTATATATCTAATTCCTTAAGAATTCTTAATTTTAAGTAGTTGCTTAGATATAATACTTTTTATCTTAACAAGAAATTTTTATTCTAATTTCCTTATTTTGGTTGATTATTTTAAATTTTCCTTTGTAAAACTTGGGTTAATTATTAAAACGAATTAAAAGTTGCTCTTATCCTGCTTCAACTTTATAAAAGACTGCCATTAATTTTCTACTGCTTTTTGTGATAGTATCTGTTATCAAGTATTATTATGATAATATTATATAAAGGAATAATAGCATCAATATCATAAAAGGAAAAAATATGGTTGTGCAAATTCTAGTTATGTAATTTTCTGTGATTTACCAAACAAATTAAAATGGTGAGAAGATATACACAAACAATACTATAGCTAATTTAAAATTAAATTCTATTTCTCTTTAAATATAAATAAATTTATAAAAGAAAGCATCACTTTATGCTGCTTTTTTATTACAGCCCATTAAAGATTTCTACTTATTTGACAAATCCTCGAATTATTTGTAAAAAGTTTAATCTTTTAACTTAATTTCTTTATCACCAATAGCTGATGCAAAAAGATGAAGTTGCTTATTCTAAGTAGAGCTATACATCATTTTTGGTAAAACTAAATTTAAACATAGATCAACTTTTCCATTTTGGCAATTTTTCTCTAATTTACAAAGATAATTATCTATTATCAGATATATTAAGTTAAATCTGTACAAACATAAAAATGGATTATGATATTTTTTTATTTATGATAAAGAATCTATTTGAATTTGGTAGTTTAAATAATTATTGTATGCAATAAAGCAATTTGTAAGAAAGTTATCAAATATACTTTAATTTGATTATTCTTTTGCCATAAATTCTGGCTACCAAACACATTTCTATTAAGATTATAAATTGGACTATTAAAAAATAGTTTACTAATTATTTTATTAATTTTAATCTGATTCAGACTCCTAATCAGATTCTGAATCAGATTCTTTACAAGATTTCTAATTAGAATCATTGAACTTTCTTATTCTTTATAAATTACAATATCCACTAGCTCCAAAATATTTATATTCTTAAATGTCAGAATCACATTTTTATTCAAGAACGTTGAAAGCTTCACTAAAAAAAGACTCTTAAATATTTTCATCTAAATCTCCAACATAACAAAATTTAGAACAAAAATGCCTAAACACACCTGTGTATATCCATCTTAATAGTTTAATTTGAGATTATTTTTCATTAATTATAAAAAATTTACATCTCATATTATCTCCATCATTAAACACATATTCATATGCTGAACATACATTGTGTTTTATTTAATTAGGAATTTTTCTCCTATCATTATATTATTATAGAGTAGGATGAAGAGAATTCTTGCCATTTACTAATACAACAATATTGTTAATTTTGAATTATTTATGATATTTCTTGTATTAAATAATCCTTTCATTTACTTCATCTTAAGATTATCCACTATATAAAAAACAAAAAGTAATAGATGAGTCTTCTCGATCTTCTTTTTCTATTATTTTTTCATAAAATGTCTTATCTTTTTCTAAAATTTCACAGTTTATTTTGCTGCTATTATTAATTAAATCAGACTCTTGCAGATCTAAAAAATTATTTTTTTAATTCTGATTTTAATTTATAAAAGTATGTGCATAAGAGGATTCAGAATTATCATCCTACGATTGAGCTTTTAATTTTTTCAATGCCCAAAAATATTATTATAATTTTCTCTTTAAAATCTCCTTTCCTTTATTAGAAATCTAATCATAGACAAGACTATGAACTTCTTAAATTGGCAAAATACTAAATTAATTATCCTCAATATGACAGAATTCAAATCCCTACTCTTATAAGTATAACTTACTTATGCATTTTCAGAGTTTAAATGAAGTAAATAACCATCTCCTATCATTTATTTAGTAAAAAAATATATTGAATTTAAAATTAAGATATTTAGTCAAATTTGAAATGAAAAATAATTCTACATTGATAAACTTCTATTAAATTAAACTCACGCTTTAACTATCTAATAAATAATGATTTTAGTTAAAATTTATAATACATACAATATTTAAGAGGAAACAATTTGAACATTTATAAGAATTTGAATAAAATAGATTAGATAATTTTTATTGATTCAAAATTCATTTATTAATAAATAATGGGAAATACGGCTTCGAATAATGAAGAGATTTCTATTTATTTATCAGAATGTTAACATAAAAAGAATAAATTCTCAATAAAATATGAATACCCTGATAGGAAAATATATAAAGCTGCCAAAAAAAGAAATGATTTTTCTTATTGTAATAATCGTCGATATTCATAAAATATTAAAAAATCATTGGAATATAAAGTCTAAGGAAATCATTTCATTTAATTAAAGCAATATAAAAAGGCAATTGAATCATATACATAAGCTATTGTAAAACTTCATGATTAATTAGAATTTATATGATCTTGATTCTATTTATTTCTCAAATAGATCCGTAGCTAATAAACTATTAAATAGATTTTAAGAGGCTAAATAAGATTCTCAATAAGCTTTAAAAATCGATCCAAAGAACTCTAGAGCTCATTTTATTTATGGAACAATTATTTTGATTGAAGTTTAAATGTTTCCAGACACCACGGAATCTCTCATTAAACAAGCTTAATTAGGTATAAAAGAATTAGAATGCGGTATTTTATGTATTTATGATTTTTAGCTTAAGAATAAATTAAAATAAGCAAGAATGAATAAAAAAACAAATTAAGAGTTCTAATTAATCTAAATTTAGCAAAAGGTAAAAGGATGATATATTTAATAAGATAAGAAATTGACAAAAGAAGTATACTTCATAATATTAAATCAATTTAGATATATAATAATTAAAACAAACTCTCTCTGATATTTCTAATCGATAATAATAGCTAAAATTAGATTGGAATATTATTGAATAAAATATTATAAGAAAAATCGATATCTAAATGCCAGACTATTTTGTTTGTCCAATCTTATTTGAAATAATGGAAGAACCTATACTTCTCAATTCAGGACTTTCATATGATAAGTCAAGCATTCAATAACAATTTAAAAAGAATGGTTACATTGATCCTATAACAAGGGAATACATAGATCCTTTGCGAATGATTCAAAACATATAATTAGCAACTGGCATTTCAGAAATTAAGAATTAATTTGGCTGGATTGGTATAGAAAACGAAAAAGATTATAAAGCAATAAAATTTGAATGATACTCGATGAAATTAATTTTGTAAGTGAATTGATTTCTTAACAAGTTATCCTATAAACTTAGAATAAAATTTATTAAATATCAAAAAATTAATTAGTGAATAATAGAATTATATAATATTATTGTTTATCTTCTGTTTCTTTAAAATTATTATTTATTTTAAAATATGTGTTGTAGATCTTTTATAATAAAATTAATATATAATTAATAAAATTATAGAAGATATTGTTTATTCTTATAATGATAATATAATGATTATCAATCTGGATATTCAATATCACCAAATTCTGATGGTAGTTAATAAGTGCCAGGTCCAGGAACTATTAATAATGAATTTTTATTAATTTACAAACTTTATTTCGAATTTAAATAGTTTTTCTTTCTGAAGCACCAAAACTAAAACCTGAACTGCTTTTTAATCTGAAATCAGCAATATCTCCAGGAGGATCATAAGTACCTGGTCCTGGAGTTTTAATGATTCTAACAGATTTATTAGAAGATGGAGAGAACAAAGGTGCTCGATTGCTGGAGAATTTAGAATTGAAATAATTTCCTGTTTTACTTATACCTCCAACAGTATAAGCACACGGAGAAGGAGTAGTAGATTCCAAATAGATATCTAATTGAAATTGAAATAGTACGTTTGGCTTTGGTCCTTTCTCCAAATGAAAATTTAATATTTGAGAAAGTATTCTTCAAAGTGTAAGTATTTGGTGCAGGATTCTTATTAGGATTTCCATAAATTCCAACAGCTTTAGTTTCTTCTCTACCATATCCAAATCTAGTAACTGGTTTAGGTTTAGATTTGATTGTATAAGTTGTAGGAGGAGGAATATACTTATCAGTTAATTTAGCAAAGTCAAATTTGATACCAAATCCAAAACTGCAAGTCCTTTTGCCAAGAGATGATCTTATTCTAAAAATAAATTGGATTGAATATACTGGGAATCATAAAATTATTATTGACAATAACTGGAACGAGGTTTCGAGAATCTTGTGGCTTTAGCAAATGAATATTGTTATTTTGATGGAGAGTGATTGATCACATCATGAATAACCTTTTTATTAAATTGATCTGCTGTTCTTAATAGTATCATAGATCCTGTGTTTCTAGGTCGACCATACAATGTTTCTGCAGCGCTAAAAGTCCTTTCAGATGCTGTTCTTGCTCTACCCTTTTTTTTACTACTCCCTTAGGGACTACTTAATTCAATGTTATTCCCTGATTATGTCTCCTATTCTTGTAATTTATATTGACTATCAAATTATTTCTCAGACATCTTTTTATTTTATTATTATAATAAAATTTAATCAAATATTATATCAAAATCTAATATTACATAAAGTCCCTGCCAACAACTCTACATAACTTTATAATTAACTTGTTAATGGCTCTTCAATTCCAAACAGATTCTCACTTACTTCCAACAAATGTTCTCTTTCCATATCAATTGATAACTTATTCTTTAAACAAGTCTATATTTAAATTACTATATTCTTACCTCAACAACCCCAATCACTATATCCTATTTATTTAATAAAGGTTAAACAAATATAGGTAAAATTGATGTTAAATCAACCTTTGGATTAAAATTAACTGATCTTTTTATATCATTCACTATATATCTCTACTTATTTCTAGCTGCCATTCCTGCCAATCCATAATCTAATGTATATTCGTATTCCTTCCCTTCTTCAAAACCTATCAATTTTTCGTTCTCTACAAAATAAAATTTTATCATCTAAAACCCAAATATTCTCTTAAAACTTAATCTAATCCTTTCACTTGCTATTAATTTATTTTTTGATTTTAAAATATCTGTCAATTGATTATTCATCAAACTTCTATACTTTTATGCTATTAACCAACTCTCCTTATCAACTAATCTTTATAAAATTATCCCTAAAAAACTACTTATTATGATCCCAAAATATTCTTCATCAAATGAAAATTGTTCTTATTCAGAGTTCAAAATTATTAAACTTCCTCTTATGATATTCTAACCTATACAAAATATTGGTAATATTAATGCGCTCTTTCCATATTCTGGTTATTCACTCTCATTTATTCTATATATTATTGCTTTTTTTGGCTTTTATCCTATATTCTATGCTTAATACATTTTAAATGTATCTGCTACCAATCCTTTATCTTATAAGGCCTTAATTTATTATCTAGTTTCTAAATAAGAATATAATAATCCATTTTTAGTATCTAATAACCATAATTTTACTGTCTCACATTTAAACACTTAAGGTAATTATCTATTTACATTAAAAATTAAATCCTCTATTGATGAGCAATTATTGAACTCTTCCATTTATAATAATAATTAATTTAATCTCTCTGAAAAGTCTTTAAAAGATAATAATTAGTTGCAATAATATGTTATTTATTATTTTTAAACTTCTTATGATTATTGAGATATTTATTAGAGTGTATTTACAACTCCTTTTTCACATAAATCATTTAATAAATTTTAATGATCTAATTTTTAACAAACAATTCTAAAATCTAAATTTTATGGTATTTTAAAATTCATTAATAATTCAATATCATCTTTTTTAATAAATCCTCTAATTTCTTCATCATCATTCTTTTTTCTTAAATTATCAATAGTTTTTTGTAACCTACTTACAACTAATTAATATTAATTTAATTTTCCTTGAATTCTTTCAACTTCTTAATTTTTTCTTTCTAAATCTCTTTTCAATTACTCATTTTCCTTCATTAAAATAGTCAAATTGGATCTCATTTCAAAAATGTTGATATCATTAGAGACAATAAATTCAATTCTCTTTTCTAAAGCACTTATTTTCTTGAGATTAATTTCGTTTAAATTTTTTTCTTATTTTAATTACTTTTATAATTTTAAATTTTCTTCTATTAATTTATTACTTCTGGATGAATTGATTTCAACTTCTTATTACAATGATTTATTTCTATCAAATAATTCAGCTTCTTTCTTTAATACCTATTTATTAAACACTATAATTTATTAATGATAGATACTTGAAGTTTTCTTTTGTTCTCTATTTAAAAAGCCCAACTAAATTTCATTTTTAGTTGTATTTTATATAGTATTTACAATAGAAAGTAAGAGTTGTTCGATTTTTTGAATTGTTGGTAAACTGTTCAATTGATTCTTATGGGTTGTTATAACTTAAATAAGAAATTCTAACGTAGTACATCTAGATATCAATCTATTTTAAAGATCTTTTATTTTCTTATTAGATAGAATTAGTTTACTTATACTTCAATATCTTCATTGCCTTCTGTTAATAATCTTTACTCTTTGCTATAGGCTGTACTCAATGTGGTTAATTTATGTGGTAGATTTAAAGTTTATTATGATTATTAATTGGCTCTAGGAGTACTCATTTAAGTAGCTCCTAAATAATCAATTGATTAAGGTTATTTGGACAGTAGGTGAACTAATTAAGAATGTTTCATATTTTTATATATTTATATTATATATATATATTCAATCTTATTATTGATCGTTTAATTTTACTTTTTTTTTGTTTTTCTTTTTATTTGGTGGCAATTTATTTTAAATTTACTCAATATCAAATACTTTTATTGTTTAATCTTCAGAACCTTAAATAATATTCAATATTATTTACTTGTAATAACCAGATTGTTATTGAAATATACAAAATCCAACAAAAAACCGCTATGACCTCTAATATTTGCTTTTTCTAATCCTTCAAGAGTTTATCTATTAGGTATCATTCTTTGTAAGATTTCATTGACATCCCAAATTTATAATGATTAATGGCATTTGGCTAGAGCTGTGATAATTCCGTTTCTCTATAATACTTTTTATATGGGAAATCTATGCTTTAAATAACCCAATAAAACAATTTCATCATGTATTACATTTATGGATATAGTTTAATTATTGCAACCTGTTAATAAATAAATATTATTATTGTATAAACTAACATCAATATAGTTAATATCTGTATTATGAATTTGTTTAGTATCAAAATGTTACTTTTGATAATAAAATACATGAAATCCATTAAAAATAAAAAACAGATAACATTTATCAATGTTGAATAGAAATTAAATGCTATTCATGTTTATTGTAATAATATCAAATGTTTTGTTTTTAATAATCTATTATAATTTGATTTTTTATTGAATCAAGAAATTAAATAAGATTTATCCAGTTGATAATTCAATTAATTAAATTCTACCAGTGAGCATTATAATGAGAACAGAATCTTAAACTTAATGTGGTTTGTTTATAAATTCATTATCTTGATCATTTTTTAACTATATGTCAAATAATTCTAATAAAAGTAAGACTTATTTTTTATTTAACCATTCAATTTTCGAAATGGGATCTTCGCAAGCATATTTATCTAATAATTATTCTTTATAAATATCTACTAATTCTATTTTTTATTCTTTTTAAATAAGAACAATTCCCTCTTAAAAAGGACTAATGTAGAAATTAGAGAAATCATTAATTTTCCAAAATTCATTTATATAGACAGGATATTTATTTTTAGTTAAATCAAGTGATTTAAGAGTTTGATCATGATAATATATTAGGTTCTTTTCTTTTCCAATTTACAATTTATTAACCTTTCCTGCTAAGCAAACAAATTTATGATAATCAACAATTTATCCATCTTCTACGCGAAATGAAAATATTCTTCTATCTAAACCAACTGTATAATATTAATTTTAATAGTTGTTCATTAAGTAAATACCCTTAATATGAATTTCTTATGGTAATTTATAAAAATGTTTATCAGAAATGATATTAGCATCTAATTTTAATAATTTAACTTGATTTGTCAATTAAATTAAAAAGATTTCTCCTTGCTTAGATGTGACAAAAATTTGTTTATCATCTAAAAATTTAATACTTAGAGATGCTTTCTTTAGATTATCAGTTGGTAATTTTTCATTAACAATAAATTTTAGTTCTATAAAGATATCACTATCATTAATGGTATTAGTTTATTTCCATTAATCTATTTAATCTAATTGAAATACATGTAAACTAATTGTTTTATGTAATTTATTTAAGACTGCATATTGATTATTACATCTATCAACACATAGAACATGATAGGGATAATCATATTCTGATTTAGATTAAAATCTATACATTCTTCCACTTTAATATATGATAATATTTTCATCTCCCCATTTAGGAATACAATGAGGTTGTGTTATTAGTTTTAATCCAAAATGAATTAATTCAAATTTATCATTTAATCTGAATTCAAGTGCTATCCCTTTATTATCTAATAGTAAATACTCTTTATTAATTTCCTTTAAAATCATAGGAATTTCAATGTTGAATTCAAGCTTACCTATATACTTTTATTACTCAAACATTGTGATAACTCCACCTTCTTAACCAACAAATATGTATTGATCTTTTAAATACAACATTGTTACTTTTTATTATCCTTGCAATGTGTATTTGAAGTGTTTGTTTTCACTATTATAAACAAACACTTAATCATTAACCCCATAACACAATAAATCCCCATTCATCTAAGCAATCTAAGGATAAAACCAATTTGGACTAAAAGAAATGCATTTTTAAGGAATATCCATAAATATATAATAAATTTAATATCATTAAGACATAGCATTTTGATTTCCATCTTAAGGATTAAGAGGTTGATTCTCGTCTTCCAACTTTTTAGCCTCTTCTTCCTCTTATTTCTTTTTCTTTAACTATTCAACTAATAAAGCATGTCTCTTAGCTTCCATAAGTCTGTGTTCGTGTATACCATAATAGTAATATCCATTCAAAGATGTTATAAATTCAAATAAAAAAGGAATTATGCTTTTGTTAACATTATTACACTTTACCAAAATATCACCCATAAATACATTATAGTCTTGTATTTCCATCTATCAAACAAAAAGCAAACAAATGTCCAAACTCCAATAAAATGATAAATGCATAGAACCGAATTTATCTTATCAAAATGAATGTTCATTGCTAACATGTTTAAACTGATTTATGCCACTTAAAATATTATACACAATATCAAAAATATTATTATGCTTTTTTAGTTTTTATTTTTTACTAAACTTATGCTTCCGAATATTCATCAGCTGTTGGAATAGCTCTTATTCCAGCTGAAATATTTTAATGAGTAGCACCTAAACATTAACAAGTGATAATTAATTCCACTATCACTAAAATAAATTTTGAAACTATTAAAGACCTTGATGTCTCTGAAAATTTATTTAAACTTAAAATTTTCATAATAAATATAATATTACTACAATCAACTATATAAATAATTAAAAAAATTATATTTTCAAAACCTTTATCAAAAATATTAAAGTTATTCCTTCGTAAACAAAAATTTTAACTTAATTAATTAAAATAATTATGTAAAGGAATGAAGAAACCATCAAATTAGACACATCTAATCTTAATACAATATTAAATGAAGAAGAATTCTACTCAAAACCTCTTAATGCTGAAACTAACTTTTTCAAAAGAGTATTCTTATTGAATGTATAAGATTATATGAATAATCTGTATTCTGAAATTGTAGAAAAAGACATTAAATACAATTTTTCTCATACTCCTCCGTTGTAAGATAGTTAGAAGATTGAAGTTGAAAAGTTAGAGGATCTTTTAAATTAGAAGTCATCAGAAATAACTAAAATGTCTCTTTTTAAACTTTTTTTCTTATAATAAAAAACAAAATTTGCTTTAATTTTATTTGTATTAGCAATATTTTCAATTTCCAAATGTGGAATTTCAGTATTGTTATCAACCCTAATAGATTCAATATATTAAGAATTACCAATTAAATATGCGTATGGTGTAGGATTGGTTTTATTAAATGGATTATCAATTATATGTCAGCATCAATTTTATTCAATAGGATATGAATATTCAACTATTGTAAGAATGAGTATGGCTAATATATTATATCATAAGATATTTAAATTGCATACTTATTAAATAAAAAACACAAATTAAGGAAAAATAATAAATATGATATCAGCAGATCTTAATTTATTGGAACCATTTTTAATTTATATGTTTGTTGTATTCAATCTACCAATTGCTCTAGGATTAACAGCTGCTATTTTATGGATAAGATTTGATGGTCCTTAAGGTTTACTATTATTAGCACTATTATTTCTAGCTTATCCAATTCAATTATTTTTTACACATAGAATAACTATCTTAATTAAGAAAACAAAAGAATATGCAGATTAAAGAGTAAAATTAACAAATGAATTCATAGAAGGTATAAGATTAATTAAAATGTATGCTTGGGAATAATCTTTTATAAAAAGTATTAGAAATTTAGCGCATCAAGAACATTTTGCATATATTTTAACACACTTTTAATATGTAATATTAAGAGGAACAACATTCTTTAGTTAAATGTGGGCAAGTGCTATATTTTTTATGATTATGCATTATGGCAATTTTTATGAAATTAATGTCTCAATAATGTTATCTACATTATAATTGGCTGCATTTGCAAGATTTTTTTGTGTTAATTTGTCATCGTTTGGATTAGATTTTATTGCAAATTTAAAAATCGTTTTAGAAAGAATGAGAGTTGTGTTATCTATGGAAGAAATTCAATAAACTTAATAATTGGAAGAATAATAATCAAAAGAAGATGGTTTAGTATTACATAACTTAGAAGGATATTGGAATGTTTCTGGCTAACCATAAATCAAATTGTCATTTAAATTTAATATCGGTTTATACGCTGTTATAGGAAAAATAGGATCTGGAAAATCATCATTATTGAATGCGATTATTGGTGAGATGCCAAAAACAAAAGGATCCATTTTATTTTATGGAGACGATATTAAGAATAGAAAAATTGGTTATGTTGAATAAGAACCTTTTATTTTTCCAGCAAGTTTTAAAGAAAATATTTTATTTGGAAGACCAATGGATGAATCTTTATATTAATAAGTATTAGAGTAATCAAATTTGATTATGGATTTACAAAATATGGAGAAAGGGGATTCCACTATGATTGGAGAAAAAGGACTCACTTTATCAGGAGGATAAAAGGCTAGATTGAGTTTAGCAAGAGCATTATATGAAGATGCGGAAGTTTATTTGTTAGATGATCCATTATCAGCAGTTGATGCTAAAGTATCTAGATCTATTTTTAATAATCTTAAACAATTGTCAAAACATAAAATTATTATTTTAGTAACTCATTAGGTTTAGTTTGCTCCAGAATGTGATCAAATTATAATAATGAATGAAGGGTAGATTATGGCTAGTGGAGAGTTTAAAGATGTAAATTAACATTTAAATATATTGACTGATACATTTTAATAATAAGAATAATAAGTTTAATATAAAAATAATGTAACCAAATAAGATAATGAATTGTATAAAAAAGAAGAATTAACTTCAAAACCAGTTACTTTTGATACTTATAAAAGATTTATTAAATAATGGACTTATCCATTTTTGTTAATTGTTATGATATTGTTTTATCTAGGATAAGAAGTATTGTTATAATTATACATATATTTTATTTCTTAATATGAAGATGAGGCTTCGTTTTTTTTATTAATAGGAATGTTATGTATTGGTGCTTTGGTATTAAACCTAATAAAATATGGTATAACTACCTTTAGCATTTTATCAGGCACAAAATAAACTCATGATTAAATGATAACCTCTTTAAGTTAAAGTCCAATCTCATATTTTGATACTAATCCATCAGGTAGAATTCTTAATAGATTTTCAAATGATAAAAGTTTATGTGATTTCACTATGAATTTGTCTTTGTGGGAAGTATTTGAATTAAACTCATATTTTTTGGTATCTATTGCATTTTTAATATCTATACTTCCTTATTTTGTAATAGTAATGTTTTTCATAATTTGCTTTTAAGTTTATATTTTAAGAAGATCTTATAAAATCATTATTGAAACAAAAGAATGTGACTCAATCTAAAAAAGTCCTTTATTTGACTTTTTTAAAAATACTTTGAATGGCATAGTATAAATTAAATTATACAAACAACAATAATATTTTAAGTAGTTTTTTAATTAATTGTCTAATAATTGTATAAGATCTAATTTTACATTTTATTAATGTTCTACAAATTTTGGATATAAAGTACATCTATCAGGATGGTTTGCATCGGTAATTGGAACTATGATAGTCATAGGCGTATATGATAATAAATCAATATTTTCATAAGCTTTATTAATTTTAACAATATTTAATGATTAATTTTAATGGTGTATGAGATAGATGATTTAAGTACATGCAATGATGTCATCATGCTAAAGAATGTATGAGATTATTGATTTAAAATCTGAAGCTCCCTAACATCTTGAATGTGTATAAAATTGGCCTTCAGTTGGAGAAGTAAAATTTGAATAAGTAGAACTAAGATACAGATACAATACACCATTAATTTTAAAAGGCATCAATTTTGAAATTCCGAATAAAAAAAGGATTGGAATAATTGGAAGAACTGGAGCAGGAAAGTCATCAATCTTATAAGCAATGTTTAGAATGTCTGAGATTGAGAAAGGACAAATTGTTATAGATAATGTAAACATTTAGAAATTAGGTCTTCATTAACTTAGATCTTCTATTGGTATAATCCCCTAGAGTCCATTTCTTTTTAGCGGAACTATAAGAAGAAATTTAGATCCTCTAAATTAATATTCTGATAATGAATTATGGGATGCTTTATAATAAACCTCATTAGATGATTATATTAGAAAATTACCAAAATAATTAGATTCTGATATGACTTAAGTTAATTCAATATTTTCAGTAGGTTAAAAACAATTAATTTGTTTAGTTAGAATTATATTAAGTAAAAAAAAGATTATTGTATTGGATGAAGCAACAGCAAATTTAGATTAAAAGACAGACGATCTTATTTAATTGGTTATTAGTAAATTTGATGCAACAATAATCACTATTGCACATAGATTGAACACTATTGCAGATTATGATTATGTCATGGTTATGTAAGATGGCAAAATCATCGAATATGACAAACCACTTATGTTACTCTGTGATACTAATCAAGATTTAGAAATCACAAAAAACACTGAATTTGCTTAAATGGTTAAAGCAACAGGAAATGAGAACTCTAAAGTTATTCTGAAATTAGCAAAAAGAACATTTAAATGAATATTATTCTAAAATTATATATCAAATTGTTATAATAAACTTATCATATAATATAGTCTTAAAATAAATACTATTTATGAATATTTGAATCTATTACTTCCATATCATTATTTAACAAAATAGAGATTTCAATTTTCTTTAGCATAATTTAGATTTTATTATTTATTAACAATATAAAAGTAAATAATTAACAGAAAAAAGGATTGAAAAGGAAAAATCTAAAATTATGTTATTAGTAATTTAATGATGAGAGAATATTTATATGGATAAAAGAATGGTACTTAATAATCTCAAAATTCGTTAATAAAATAATTATATTACTAACAAGACTAATTAAAGATAAATACTAATTTGGGTTATGATATCAGTTAGTCCAGCATAATTTGAATAATAATAAGCATTCAATTTTTTATAATAATAACAAAATTACTTAAATATCATGGTTTTTGTTTTTCTGTTTATAATTCATTGTATAATTTATTAATTTCGATATATTTGTTCTTCCATTTCAATGCCTCTATTTTATTTTATGATGATTCCCTTTAAAGCTTTATGATGACTTTTTGTAATTCAATAATTTAATCTTTCAAATTATCTTCTTTATCATCAAGTCTTCTGTCAGAATCTAATGCTGTACTAATAGTGTTATTTTCTTAAGTTCTACTCATTTAATTTAGAAAATCCAATTTATCAGATTGATATAGGTTTGATTTTAATTTCTTAATTTCCTCTTTGTAACCTTGAGCTTCGCAAGCTAAGTCTTCCTATAATATATTATTAGCTTACATATTCTTTTTCTAAATATGAAGATTTTTGTTAACTATAAGATAATTCATCCTCTAATTGTTATATTTTTTTCATCCATTTTTATTCATACTATTTTAAATCAACTACCTAAGCTTATTACTGCATTAATTAGATAGGAACCTAGGTATAATGTTTAGGAGATTGATTTAAATTACAATTGTTATGGCTTATAAATTATCTTGGTGATAATGGCATATGATAGTAATTATGCATCTAATTTATTTTATAATATTCATTGATAATCTAATACTTATTTCAAATATGAGGTAAATATATCTTTCTTTAAAATAACATCACAACATTATGATTATATATTTATTTACATTTATTTTTTGTTAGGTCATTTTAGTATTAAAATAATTGCTTTAAAATATTAGATAATCATACATTAAATATTTTTGTATAAAAATCTTAATCTATACAATATGTCAGATTTAATAATAGAACACAAAGAGGATTAAATCAAATAAAATATCATATCTAATGCATAAGAATTCGATAATCCATCTGAATAAAGATAACCAAATTGTTTTGAGTAGAGTCCTTAACATCCTTAAAATTCCATTAGTGACTTCACAACTCCTGACACTGATGAATTTTTGGATACTGTAATTCCTTAAGGAATAATCCTAGAATGTGATGTAAAAATAATAAAAGGATGGTTTGGTCGCAATTTAAGATATAATTTCTATCATTCCAAAACTCAAAAGCTATTACTCTCAGTGAAAAAATCAAAATGTTTGGGAAATCATTTATTTTTATTCAGGTAATCAGAAACTTAGTAAGAAATAGTTGGAACATTAGAGTACTATCTATTATTAATTTTAGGTCTAATTTTAGTGGTACCAAATTCACTTTGTATTCAAATGGTAACCCCTAAAATAATTCAAAAAATACAAAAATTTTAAGAAAAGAATTAGCGTTTATACATTACGAATACTAGCTATTAAAAACTCGAAGTATTATTTTATATAATTTATTAGAAGGTAATCTCTTTAAAGCATATATACCTTCTTTAGTTGATGGCCAATTTCGCAAAATTACTCCTATAGATCAAAACACAAGTTAAAAAATTAAAAGCAGATTTTTAAATAAAAGAAATGAAGAATTTTATGAATTCCAAACTCTAGAACCAATTTGGAGTACAAAACATCAATCATTTACACTTCCATTTAATTCAAGAGTTAACAGTGCATCAATTCATAATTTCCTGTTAAAATAAAAAAATGAAGATGGAGAATTAAGCAAGCAAGTTGCTATTTAGTTTGGGAAATTCGATAACAAATATTTCAACATCGATATTGCTTATCCTCTCACTCCCATATAAGCATTTTCAATTGTAGTGAGTCAATTAGATCATAAATTACTTATCTGAACTCGTTTAAATAAATTTTTATTCTGCATAATTTTATTTTTTAAATATATAAAAATTCTTATTACAGGAAATATAAATAATTAATTTAAAATGTTATCTACTAAAAAAAAAGTTTAATCTGTCATATACCTAAAAACCATTAAACATTTTTACTTTTAGGATGGCAAATCAATAGATGAAAAAAGTTGAATGATCATTATGGGATTGGTATCTTAATAATTGCTGAATACAAGAGAATGATTTAGAATAATGTATTATACATAATAACTTTTTAATTCAACAAATATATTTTATCAGTAAATTTATTAGCATTCTTAAATAAATTTTGGGAACTATTATTGTAAAAAGAGATATTTGATCTATGAAAAGGATCATTTTGTATTAAAATATCTACTATGTATGTTAAATAAATAAATACATACTAGTAAATTAAATATGTAAAAGATGATCTTGGATTATCTTATAGGTTAAGTAATCGACTTATATTCATTATTTAGTATTATAAAACTGATTATTTAACTTGAAAAAATTTGATATCAACTTTAATTGCATTCATTATTAGTGAAGCTGATTTAGATTATCTTTGAGAAGAAGAAAAATTAGATTGCATGAGATATTTTATACGTATCTCTAAAATAAATTTTGGGAAAGTAAAAAAATTAATAAAAAAGATTTTTTAGTAGATTTAATCACATTAATTACATAAATGCGAGGATGAATAAGTTTAAATATTTATGATACGAAGGTAACTTCATAAGATTTTATTTTGGTTAAAATTTAATTAATTTAGAATTACTTTATTTATTAAATTGAAAATCATAATTTCTAGTTTAAAAACATGATTATCTTCAATAAAGTATCAAATACAGTATGAATACTATCTGCTAAAGCGTGATCAGAATTCGGATAAACATATGTTTAAACTTCTGTACCAACTTCTAATGCTTAAGCTCTTAATGCTAATGACTATTGATAAGGACATCTTCTATCTTTGGAGCCTATCATTAACAATGAAGGAACTCGTAAAGGTTAGAGCATAGGAGATTTTTCAAATAAAGTCTTATAATCCTCTGAACTAAGATTCCATGTATGTTTTTTATTCAAAGCACAAGATGATCCCCATTCTGGAATATCAGTTATGTTAATCATGAATGGTAAATTGACTACAGGGTTTAATATTACTGCAGCATTAAATTTATTATAATATTTTGATCCCATTAAAGTACTTAGATAACCACCGTAAGATCCACCCATAATAAACGTTTTTCCAATTTTGTATTTCTACTATACTTAATGAATCATGTCTAATATTTCTTATGCATCTAATTCTCCAATCTATCCACTCAAAGTCTCGACAAAATTCTATCCATAACCACATGACCCACTAAAATTAGGTGCTAATAAAATAAAACCTTATTTTAATAACATATGTCTTAATTATGAATACTAACTTTATATGCTGCCATGAGGTCCTCCATGAGCTAATATAATTAATGGTCTTTCCTAAAAGTATTTTCGCAATTTAAATGTATCGCTCTCTTCTTCTTCTCCTATGAACCAAATGAAACCTTCAGCCTCCCCACTATAAACAAATTCTTCAATGAATTTTTCTGATACCCTCACATTAAGATGCTCTAAATTTTTTATAAACCTTCGTTTTTTATCTGTAACGTTAAGAACAGCTAGAAGAATAGGAGATTAATTAATATTCTCATCGGTATAATATAAAATATCATTTTCTTAATCATAGGATATGATCTCACAATTATGTATTACTTCTTGTTCTATTTAATGACTTAAATTCTATATCTATTTTGTATGAACATCAATATAATATATTTTTTGTTATCCTAATACAATAGATGTATAAAAAAAATAATTAGAATCTTTACTCCAAAAGTTTTATTAAAGATCATCATAATAACCACAAATTCCCCCCATTATATTGTCTCTCTTTTACAACATTTATCTAACTTATTTTAATTCATTTTCATATTTTACACCAATCAATTCTTCAACTGTTCTATTTTCCAAATTAACCATATTTAGACTTAAATAACAGAGATGTTAGTGTTTATAGTCTGAACCTAAATACAAAAGCTTTTTGTAATCAGGACTTATAATTGGTTTTATAGATATATCGTGTTTAGACAAAAGTTGCAATTATTGTTCATCCGTCGTTTCTCCTTATTCAGGCAAATCTATTAATTATGGTTTCTCTATTAGGTATATTCCGCTCTCTCTATTAAAACAGTGAATAATTCCATATTTAAATTCTTTTTAAATTTTATACCCACCAAATATTATTTCATCATTCTCTGTAAACTAAGGATATGTTAAAAATAAATTCTTAGGAGTTTTCACTTTAAATAGTCGTTGCTAGTCGATATCTATCATAAATAGATAGAATATTTCTACATAATCCATCCTTTCTCCCCAACTTTATTCGTAATTCCTAAAATCCCAAGCTTGATCTAATTCCTCCTCTTTTTCTATCTAAAAAAATGTTTTTGTATCCTTCTTCTTCGCTTTTGCTAAATACAAAACTTTATTGTTTCTTTTATTCCATTTAAATGGCTCTCCCACCATCTCATTGTTCAAAATTTCTTCGTGAAATTTTTAAGTATCAATGCTTAAGAGTAGACTTCCCTATTCAAATATCTCGATAATCAGTCTCGATTTTTCAGATTCATTAGCTATTTGTTACTATTTTATAAATTTTTGCTTATCATTACTATATGATGTCAATAAGTTTTTTTAAATTACACTTCCTTTTTAAAGTAAATGAAATCCGTCATCTTTTAACTAATACAAATTTTGGTAATCCAGAGAAGAATTCTCAGCTATATTTTTCTTAGAAATAATCATTGACACCAAATAATCATTTTTTGAAAGCTTTGATATTGTATTCACCTTCTTTATAATCTATAATTATGATGATATATTTTTTGTTATATCGATAAATTCTTTGGCTTAATTCATATAAAAATTTTTTTTATTAAAGAAAATTTTCTTTTTTCTAATAATATAAAGTTTATATTGATGATTGTCTTACTCAAAGTAATCGAATATTGTTAGATTTTTAATACTTAGTCATTGAGTTGTATTTAAAATGAACTAATTAGTTTTATATTTTCTACATAATTTTTGCTGAATTATTTAATTACGAAAATTAATAAGATTATTTGAGATTATTATATTAATTATTTTAAAATCATTATTTTTTGATTAATATTTTGCTTTATCTCTATATCATTTTAGATAAATTAATTAAGCTCATTTTTTGTGGCCTTCGTAATAAATTTATATACTAGTTTCTTATTAACCAATTAAAATTCATACCAGAAATATATATAATAAAAAACAATAGTTATAAGTTGGAAAAAAAATTATAAATAATTTACATATTTTAGACCTTATAAAACTTGTTATAAATATTAACATATATAAAAATTAAAATCATCATAACACCACTTTATTCAAACAATAAAATTATAAAACTGATTATAAAGAATTAAACCTAGTACAAAAAATATTTATTTTTACCATTCTTTTAATCAGCATAATGAGACCTATTATTTTAATTCTTTTGTACATTTATTATGATAACTTTTAAAGAAAAAAAACTTGATCCAACATATCTTCTCAAAACAATTTTTAAATTAATTTTTAGAATGGTAGAAGATTAGTTGAATCTTATTATTTTGAAGATTTACTAATGATTTAAATAATTTATTTAAGGGAGCGCTAAATTTGAGTCAATCGTTTCTATCAACTTAATAATAAATTTTAAGGATAAAATATTTTTAAATTCAAAGAAAAAAAATAATTATAATAGCCAAAGCTCTAACTATTATTCTATGCTGAATTGATTATATTGTCAATGAAAGACAACTTTTAATTTAGTAGTAATCCAGTTTAGTTATCTATTCCTACTCCTGTTATAATTAGTTGATTCAATTAGTTCTCCTTATATTGTTTTGAGCTTTTCCAGTGCAGCATGAATTATTATTTTATAATCTGTTTTGATGTTAGCAATCTGTCCCTACATTTATCTTCCAATTTCAACTGAATGTTTTAATATTGGTAATATGACTTTGAATAATAACATCTTTATCTTTGATTTGAGTTGAGAAGTCCAGATCCCATTCAATATATTTGATATTTTAAACTTAACCATTCTAATATCTGATATTACTGTATCTATCTAGCAATTGCCGTAGATCATTCATTTACTTTGCTAATAAGAATTTATCAAGTCATTTCTAATCAAAGTATGGGAGTGAGTTCTTATATGATAATTATATGTTAACCTTAACTGGTTGATGATCTGATGGATTATATTCTTGATTATTGAATTTTAATAAGCATTTTTGATAGAATCTGATTGTTTTAATCTATATTTGTATACCTTTTTTGTTAATTAATTAATTTCAAAAATTTAATTATTTGAAATTTACTTCTATTTTAATTCATTCGCAACTTGATAGCCATGCATTCATTTCTTGCCAATAGCTCTGTTAAGGTCCCATCCAAGAATAAAAGAGTATAAAAGGGTATATTTGCATTTATTGAGCAATATTCTATATTCATCTTTATTAATGATTTTAAGTATATTTACTACATATATAGAAAAACTTCTACCAAATTGAAACCAAACTACAAAGTGAATTATTGGTCTCAATTTAATTTTTCTCTAGCATATCATCATATTGTTAGCAGTATATATGGCAAATAAATATCTCATTTCTACTTTTAGATATCTCAGCTTATATCAGAAAATAGTGAGCCTATATCTCATATAATCATTGATTTCTTGAAGCAGAAACAAACGTGTTACACGTTCTTTATAATTATTTTTAAGGTTAAATAGGTTGGCGTTGTGCAATACATCTATTTGAGGTCGATAATAATCAAGAAAATTATTTATATTACAAAGTTTATAATCTCATATTTTAACATGAATTAAAAAGATCGATTATGAAATAGTATTATTATAAATAATGTTTTTAAATATAATTTTTAATAAAATGTCTTTATTATATCTTTAATAAGATAATAATCTATAAGTATTAATTATTATTTGAAAAAATACTTTGATAATGATCAAAATTAAGCAAACAGAAGAGAATCTCAAAATGTTGTCATAAGTGAAAAGTGTTTAGCAAATATAAAAATTTAATTTAATAGATAAAAAAACCTAACTGAAAAATACAGAAACATAAGATAGAAATTGGTTATTAATCAAAGAAGCGGAGGAATAAATATTGAATTGCAAATTATAATATTTAAAAGAAAACGAAACAAGAATATAAAACAATATTGAAATTTTAAATCATTTTAAATAAAATCTAATTTAACTGAAATAATCAATAACTTAAAAAATTGAAGATATGTTATCTTTTATTAGCAATCAACTAACACGTATTTCTAATATAAAAATTGAAAAGGATGATTAGTTTTAAGAAGGATCCTATTAGAAGTAGGATTATATTGAAAAAACATATTCATAATTGAAATATATTTCATATAATTTTGATGAAATTGAAATTCATCTTTAGTAATAACTAAAAACTTTAGATCTATAAGAATTTTTAAAATATTAAGAATAAACATTAGCAAACATTAGGTGTGAGATTTAAAGCAATATGAAAGAACTTCTACCATTTGGTTTAGAATAAATCTAAAAAAATAATAATAATTGGAGATGTGATAAGCATAGATAATAATTAATGTTTGTTGATCTATAATAAATAAGCGTTGTTCCAAATAGAATTGCTTGTGCATACTGTATCCCTGAGTATTTAGTTTAGTTTACTAATTTTGATTAATTTAAGTCAACATGGAACCAATTGGTTTCATGTATTTCAAATTTTTCGAATCTACAAGATAGTAACTTTAAAAATAGTATCAAAATGTCTCTTCAATAAATTATTTAGTTTAAAGATTCATTTAATTTCATGATTGATTAATCATTAATTGAATTAAAAAACTTAAGTCCAAATAGAAGTAAAATATTAGAACAAATGCTATAATTAATTAAGAAGGAATGGCACTAATATTCAAAAGAGGAGATCATCTAAATTGCAGATATACTCAGCCAAAAAAATAAACAAAAAGAGTTGAATGATGATCTAGAAACAGAATTAAAGGATGGGATGTAATCTATTTAAGAGATTTTTAATACATTATTTTTGAAACTATAATAGAAATTTTAAGATTAAAAATTAATTTATTGTTCCTTTCCAACTAAAGAAAAAAATGGAAAATTTTTGAAAATACTTTTTAAAAAAGAATTTCCATGTCAGACTTTTGAGTAAGGTTAACTCAAAAATGGACATTCTTCAATGTAACCGTTTAAATACGAACTTATCAAGAAGAGCTCTTTTAAAGACGATAAAATTTATGCTATATCATTCAGTTAAGATTCTTCTTTGATTGTAACTGGATATGCAGAAGGATTAATAAAAGTATTTTTATTTAAAAATGGATTTATGAAACAAACCTAAATTTTATAAAATCATAAAGGTGTAGTCTGTTGTTTATTAATTTTAAAAAGTGGTTAATAATTTGTTTCAGGTGGAGGAGATAAAACTATTTTAATTTGGTAAATTAATGAGAATAAAGAATGGTTTTGTTTGTAAATTTTGTAAAGACATACAGATTGCATAAGATGCATAATATCAAACTTAAACGAAGATTTAATTATTTCATGTGGAGATGATCAAACTATATAATTTTGGAATAAAGATCTTTAATGGAATTGGTAACAAAGATTGCTTGGTCATAGAAATAAGGTTGAAAGCATTTCTTTGAATGAATCAAGTACAAAATTAATATCGTGTGCTTATATGGACTTTACCATCTTAGTTAGTGAGAAATTATAATATGACTCAGAGTGGGTGATTATATAAACAATAAAAGTTGAAAATTGGGGTTAGAGCTTGTGCTTTATGAATGAATTGTTGTTTACTTACTAACCCTCTAGGTCTGAAATCTTATTTATTTATGAATTTGACAAAGTTTCAAACAATTTCTTCAAGGCCAAAGAGGTCAGAATTAAATCAGGATATTAATCTGATTGTATTCTACCATTACAATTTAATAAATAAAACTCAATAATCCTAAATAAAACAGGCTGTTTTATTAATTTGATTAAATTGAAAAATAATGGTGAGTTTGTTAATGGATAATCTATAAAATTTCATAATTAATATATTCAAGGAGGATTATCAAATGATGGATAATATTTAGTAACTTGGGATGAAGGATCCAAATAAGTATTTTAAAAGATTAATAATCTGCTCTATTATTTTTCTGTCTTTTTATATTTAATTGATTCTAAGGTTTAGTTTTTAATATCTCTAAATTAAAATCAAAATTGAGGAAGAAAATCAAAATTAAATTAATGACTAGCATGTGAGAATAAGAGGGGAGGGAGGTTTCTAAGCATAAATTATATTTCTCCATGATTTATTGAAGATTATTTACTTATAATATTAAGCAGTCGTTTTTTATAGTGAACTTTTTAAAATAAGAAAGATATTGGATGTGCAATTATTTTAAAAATCTTCATTAAATCT
>JPFM01000082.1:19008-51763 GCA_000733375.1 Paramecium sexaurelia | reverse complement strand
TAAAGCAGTAAACATTCTTATTTTATTTTTAGATTTTTTTCACTCTTGGCAAAAAGATAAATCTCTAACATTCCATACATTTAAGGTGATGTATCATTAATTTTTGGTACTTCTAATCACATTTCATGGATTGTAAGTTTTATTATTCCAGGTTTAGGCATAATAGGATGGTTATTACCATTTTCCCTTTTATTATTATTGTATATTAAAAGAGATAAAATAGAATCTACTAAATTTAGAAAGCATTTTTGTTACCTATTTAATGAATACAACAATTAAAACTTTTTCTGGGAATGGGTTAAATTAGCATAAAAAACTTTTGTAATTATTGTTCTGACTTATTTTGAAACAAATACATTTTTAAAAGCTTCACTCTTAGGACTTTGTTTACTATTTTATTAATTATACGCGTTAGAACAATAACCCTATATTATAAAGAACTTTAATAAATTAGATATAAAAGCAGGATAGATTTGTTCCATTTCAATATTCTTAGCTGTTATTAAATACATATGTGAATAATAGGACAATTAAATATTATCTTTTATTCTCTAAATGATATTAGTTTTTCTTAGTATAAAATTGAGTTTTCCATTTATCAAAAGTCTACTAAAATTATATCATAAAAAATATAAAAAATAATTCCTGATCTAATTGTCAAAACTATTCTAACTTAGTAGATGTACTGCTTGGATTGATGTTTATTTAAAGAAATAATTTTTAGTATGGAATTAAAAAGAATTAAGGCTTAGATCTCATTTTTTTAAATTAAGACAGCATCTCATATACATATCTAAATTATAAATAGAATAATAAAGGTAAATTTATTCATTATTTACATAGATCTTTATCCACATTATTTTCTTCTGATTCTATGCCAAGATATAGGTCATTATATACAGAATAAAATCTTTTAAAATTAAGATAATGCGCAAATTGATATTCACTTTTTATTTTTAATATTTTAGATATCAATACTTTTATTTCATTTATCTAATTAAATCTATTATATTTTTTTATTTCTTGTATGATTTTAAAAATAAAGTATGTTTTTTCAAACATAAACATTTATATAATTTTTATGTACCAAATTAATTTTATACAAATATTTATTAAATTATTTTGATTTATATTTATTGTTATTTTATTATACATTAACAGAATTGGATTTGATATAAAAATAAAGGCTAAATATTTATATTTTCTATTCATCTCAAATTTTAATGATTTCAATATGAGTTCTCTATTATATGATTTAGTTGTTTATTTTATTTTTTCATGATATATGAGATAGATTTATCAATAAATTAATTATTAAATTGAATAAATTCAAAGGTATAATAATAATTAATTTTCATAATTTGATATAAATAATTGAATATAAGAAATTCTAAGAACAATCATTTTTTTAATAATATTTAACTGTTCAGTGAAATTTTTATTTATTATTATATTTGATAATTGTTTTGAAAATGAAAGACATCTTGAATTCTAATTTAGTTAAATCCAATCAAATAAAAACAGTTGATGGTCAATATAGATAGAATATATGCAATCCAAGAAATTAGTTGAGAATATAAAGTTTTTCATAATCATAAGTATAAATATTTAAAAAATATACTAGAAAGAAGTACAAAGAAGTTATAGTTTAGGAAACAAAAACAAAAAATCTCCATTAACAGGAACTAAATAATATACTGAAAAGTCAATTAAAAAAGTGCTTACCATTACTTAATAATTACATCAATAATTTATATAATAAAAATAAAACGAGTTACTATCATTTGTAATGGTGTCAATTATTGTACTTACCCTTTTGGTTATAATATTTGAAAAGAAAATTTGAAATATAGGGAGAAACATTTGATTATCAAATTTATTAAATCTTTGTTGCTATTCTAAAAGTCTTATTCCTTTATACTTTATTAAATAATTATAAAATATTTTGATTTTTATTACTATCCTTCCTCTGTAAATGTGTATTGAATACTAACACCTAAATTTGGCAAAATTTCATTAAGTCAATTTGATAATAATATAATTATTTTCAAAATATAAGATCTAATTACTCAACTAATAGTGATTATGGTAATTATATTCATTCAAGTAGAAAATTTGATGTTTTAAGAATAATAAATTTTTGGTAATTAATATTAGATTTTGATACTTAATATAGATATTAAAAATAATATATAAAATATCAATTTTATGAATAAATTTTGTTTAGATCATAAAATTCATTTTATCCTAACATGAATTCAGTTTCAATGCTTTCGGATTACAATTATTTTTATTGGCTGAGTGATAAAATATTAACATCTTAATAATTTAGTAAAATTGAATCTAATTTTCTTGTTGTAGATTTTGGTGTTTACTCTATATCATTATTTTATTAATAGATAGAGCTCAAAGATATTCCAATTTGATGGCATCGTTTTATTTCATCTCTAGATTTGATTGAACGTATTAAATAATACAATCTAGATATCTCATAAAGTATATTAATCAATGTCAGTTTTAATTCCATTTAACTTTTTAAATTAGTATAAAAAGATTCATATTCTTTAATTTCTATATGTTCATTTTTTAGTTAAACTTTAGTGATTTGGAATCTCCAGTTTCTAAATACTTTAAGGTTTTTGAATTAAGGATAATAAAATGAAATGAGGTCTCTTATAACTTATTGATGTAAAAAATAAGAGTTAACTTGTGTTATTATGAATCTAGTCATAAATAGAACTGATACAATAGATCCAATATTAGCTAATATATCTCCAACATTAGGAAATTCTAATATTGTTTTTACCTGATTCCCTTTCATCTCTATATAAATTAAGGAATAAATTTCATAGCCAAATGCTTATTTGCAATACGAAAGAGAATTTGTTTAAGATTGTATTTACACTCCATTGACATATTCATAATAATTAGGTTAACCAAAAAGAAATTGATTCTTCACTTCGTAATATGTAGTCTGCAAGTATGTATTTAATGTATAACAATTTTCCTTTTCTATTTGTATTAAGATTTCTTAAACACTCTATTGTGTTGATGCATCCTTAGAATTTAATTAATTATAATGAATTTGCATCACAATAGTATTTAATGGTTACTTAAAAAAGTCATCTATTTTTTCTTAAGATGCACACTTTTCATTCTAACCTATTAATTCTTGTGAACATTTCGCAAAATATATATACATTTCAGATGTCGTCATTAAAGAACCATTAATCTATGAAAATCCGAGTTTCATTTAAGGTATCAGAAACTTATTTCCATTATAACTAGTTTCATTTGAAAACCGTAATACATTTGTCTCTATGACTTTATAATTCTAAGTATAACTTATTAATGGTATTAAAATCATATCTTCAAAAGGATCAATTGCATCTAGATCGTCTTTCCAATAATTTATTTTAACAATCCCATAATTCTAATCCAATAACGAGAAATCAGAAGCATAAAGAGACGATGATATCTTGGCGTTCAATTAGTAAGTATTCCACTTATAAAATTCCCAAAAAGCATAAGCCAAACTACAAGAAAAAATCAATAATGAGATCACACCTCCAAAAATACTTTTATATATTTAAGAATTCTAATCAACCCTTTAAAACAAGGGTGCACCAAAAATGTCCATCTATTTTAAACTCTTAAAAAATTTCATAATAATTTATTTATATTACACTTTCTTAAGTTATTACACATACTTTTTTCATATTAGAAAAAAATAAATATCTTTAAATACTAACGATGCATCATGAAAATAGATGGTTATCAATCAATCAATCAATTATAAAATTAAATATCTTATAATTTAATTAATATAAAAAATTTATTCACAATTATCATTTTGTTATTTACTTCTTAATCTTATTTCAATTTTTTGTTAATTATTATATTATATGATTAGAATTAATTATTTTTAATATTATGAAATAATTAATAATATTTACAACCATCCAAAAAATATTGATATTAATTATTTAGGTGTTTTATTATATACTCAAGAAGTCAATATTTAAATTACTTTAAAAGCGATTAGAAAGTACTATCTAATTTACAAATAATTATATACTAATTCTGCTAATCATAATTTAAAACTGTTTTTTGATTAAAGAAGTGTTAAATATAGAATGAATGAGTTTGATTAATAATTTTATTATTTAAATTAAGTTTTTTTGTAAAATTCTGATGAAATCATAAATTAAAAGTAACTATGCTATTACACCATTTACATATAAAGATATAGAATAATGCGGGAACTCTTATAGTATAAATTTAATGTGTACTGCTATGTAATTCAATTATAACTCTACAACATTAGCTATTGGTTTCGAAAAAGGATTAATTCAACTTTATAATTTTAAAAATGGATAAATTAAATAAATTGTTCAAAATAATAGAAGATAATCTCCATCTTGGTTTAGTTTTTTGAGTAAATCATAATAATATTTTACTTGTAACTGGAAACATGTAATGTTATTATGGTCTTAGAATTGTGTAAGTAATCATAAATTTATAGAGAAAACAAAAGAACAGAATTTATTGATGATACTTTTTAACTAATAAGAAGATTTGATGATAATTGGATATAGTAAAGGAATAATTAGTTTTAAAAAAAAGTAAACGCATACTTGGAGCAATGTGAATAAAATATAAATATCTTAAGCATTATTCAATTTAGCTTTAAATTAATCTGAAACTATATTAGCTGCAAAAATAGAGAATACAAATATCTTAATAATTTAAAAAATGATGAATAATGATAATTAAAATTGGATTGTTAAATAACAAATTGATTGTAACGAAATTATTAATCATATGATATTTATAAACAATTCATTAATAGCCATATAAACTCTTAGTTCAAGATTATGGAAATTATATAAATAAGGGAAAAATTAGAATGAATTTAATTTTAAACGTAGAATTTAAATACCAGGTATGGATGAAGACATGTAATATATACTTTCAAGACTTCCCTCATCAGACTTAAATCATTAAAATTTAAACAATAACTTTTTAAACTTGAGATTTGGAATTGGAAAACAATACTTATCCTTTGAATATAATGACGAGTTTAATCTAACATATAAAGGGGGTTGGCTTGCTGCAAGTGACATAAAAGGAGAATATATATCATACATTGACTCCTATTCTAAATAAATTGTTATAGCCTAATTTACTTAACTATAATGGGAATATAAATTAGTTAAAAGTTAATCTACTAAAATAGATGAATTTTG
Organism: Paramecium sexaurelia; assembly: GCA_000733375.1. NCBI lineage: Eukaryota > Ciliophora > Oligohymenophorea > Peniculida > Parameciidae > Paramecium > Paramecium sexaurelia. The sequence goes on along the minus strand of JPFM01000082.1, from coordinate 46,514 downwards.
TTAAGCTATTGCAATCAACTCATTTTCAACTATATTACTAATTGGCGTAAATAAATCAATCAAAATATATTCCATAGACAATTTAAATATTTAATAATTGTAGTAATTAGATGCTCATTTAGGCTTGGTTAATTGTTTATAATTTATGAATAAAAATAATTCTTTTGTATCTGGAAGTTAAGACAAAACATTAAGAATTTGGTAATGGGATGAAAATTCCAAAAATTACTAATGTCTCTAAATTTTGAATGAATTTGTGGAATGTCGGTTTGTTACAACTAATATTTAAGAAGACTCAATAATACTAGGTGGTGAGAATCAAATTACTTTTTGGAAAAATTTAAATTAGAAATGGATTGATTAATAAAAGTTATAATTTGATGATCAAGAAATATGTGGTCTAAGTTTGAGTCCTTCTTAATAAAGACTAATTACATGTTTGGAAAATAAGAAGATATTAGTTTTTTAATAAATAATGAAAAGTAATCAAACATATTGGGAGATCTAAACTGAAATAAATGTAATTCAAGCTGGATATTCCTTATTTCTTTAAAATGACGATCTCATAGCATTGCAATTAGTCGATAAAACCTAAATAGCAATATATCAATTTGATAAAAACAAGTAGTAATTTTAATAGATTTCATAAATACTATTTACAGATCATGATTTGTTTGGTTAAATTAAATTTCCATTCTTATATAATAAGATGAAAAATTTGTTCATTGTAAAAGCAAGATGTAATTTTTATTTTGTTACTATTTCTGATAACTAATAATTATCGAAGTATTAAAAAATATCATTTGGCAATGATAATATATTAGGAGTGTTAAGTGAAGATGGTAAATAATTCATATCTTGGGATTATGGAGAAAAATCCATTTAGATAAGATAATTTAAAAGTTATTATAATTAATCATTAAAATTTTGAAATTTATTATATAAAAACTTTATATAATTCGGATATGATTTGATATTTCTTAAAAAGGAAAAAGTTAGTTGAATATTTTATATTGCAATCTATCTATTTAAATTTAAATTGAATTTCATTTCATAATTAAATGAAACTTTATTCTTTTTATTTTAAATCTAATACATATAATCATTATAAACTTATATAGATTTAATCATTTAGTTTAAATATATACTATTATTTAATTAATCAATGATAGTCAAAACTTGAAATATTGACCAATAATAGCTATATGCATGGAATTATAATTATCAATTTAATCAAAATAAAATTACAATTATTTGATACTTAATAATATAATGACTTATTTGAATATTGCTCATTTTATCACTTTTTTTTCTTAAACTTTCTGTAAAAATTCCTTATAAGCTTTATATGATGTTTCTTTAAGGAGGTCTTATTTAAAATACAGGTACTTGATGAATTACTAGTGCAATTATGTAAGTTACAATTTATTTTTTTTAAAATATTCTGTAAATTATTAACAAAGATCTTTCTAATAAAGATCTTTCTAATTCTTTTACTTACTAAACATAATGAAAAATTCAAATAATTTAAATTTGAAATATTGCTTATGATTATCTTTAATTTTTTATACACCAAACAAGCCTTTTGCATATTCTATTTCTTCTTTTTTTAGTTATTTGGACGATTTGAATGCATCCTTCTTATTCAGCGATTAGAAAATTTCCATATATGATTGATTCACTTCATTTTCAAATTTATCCTCTATTTAATTTTGGAAAATATTAAATAATTCTTCATATTCATCTTTCTAAAGTTCCTCTTTGTTCTAGTTTTTTACTTGAATTTGATTTTACTCATTTTAAAAGTTGTTATTCAAACTTTACTTTGTTAATTGCAAATATTGGCTATAATAAAGTTAAATTATACATAGCCTTATTTCTAATTTTTTCTGCATTTGGTATGGGATGATTCTGTTACTATGATAAACTTAATAATTCTGAATCAACTGTTTATATTGACGGTATTATTTTAGATAAAACACTTTGATTAAAATTTACTTTTAAATCTGACTACTCTAAACGATTTTGTTCCAAATGAATATTTTTACCTAAGCAATTCTTCTAATAAAATTCTATGTAATTCTCAAACTCTTTTAATTCTGGCTCTAATTATTTTATGATATTTTTAACATTTTCTCTCTCTTTGCTTGCAATGCTTAGCGATTCTTTTGATGAATTTAAATCATAATGAATTGCATTTGATAAATTTAATTATAAAAGGACCTTATTTTTACAAACTGTTATCATTGGATGATCCTGTTAATTTTTAAAAAATTCTTGGACAGCCTTTAATGAGTACAATAAATTCATAATGTTCTGCAGATCTTAATAGACAAAATATTAAATTTGAGCCATATTTTATGTTTTGCTTAATGTTTAACATTGCATGTTTCGTTACAATATAAATATATACGTTTTCAATAGGATATTCTTTTAATTATTGATTACATAATAGAATAAAATAATATACTATTATATTCTAAAAATATAAATTATTTGTATTCAAAATAGAATCAAATGAATACAATACAACCTTTCTATTGATAAAAACGATAAATCGAAATAATTAGACTAAATATCTTCAAAAATAAACTTTAAAAATTAAATAAAAATACTATTTAGACATTAGCATATTAAAAGTGTTGATTATGTATTTTTTCTGTAATAGTCATCATTTTTAAATAAACATTTAACTAAAAAATCAGAATGGATTTATAACCTGATTCTATTTACAAAGCCAATGAATCGTTAGATATAAATCATCAAGCAATTATCAATAATAATAATATGAATGAGTAAATAATGACTATTGGATGATTTATTTATTTTTTGCCTCTTAGCCTAATTCACAAATTATTGCTTTCACTATAAGCTAAGATAATCAATATATAGAGATAAATAGTAGCGTATAACAATAAATACATTTAAATCAACTTGAATATCAAAAGGAAGAATTTTAGTTTTATTATCTAAGAACAAAATACTTGAAAGAATTACTATGAAATGTGAATATTTTATCAGCTATAAATATCGGATTTTTAAGAGAATTCTATTGGTAATCAAAGATTATTGTTAAAAAAATCAATAATTAGTATTAATTATTGATTAGACTTACAATTAAATCAGGCTTACATCTAGGAAAATGATATTTTGGATTAATTTAATATGTCATTATATTGATTATTTATGAGATTTATCGTTGAATAAATTTATTACACAAAAATAAAATAAATAGAAATTTTAAGATTAATATTTTATTTTAATTATTTCGTGTTACTTCTAGCGATATTTTCTTTAAGAGGAAATACTAAATTTTATATTTCAATAAGAATTACTTTATAATTATATATATTGATAAATTTTCATGAGTTATATTCAACCCTTATTAATTGGGTATGCAAAGCTATTCTTTTTATAAATGATAATAGTAGTGCGTTTAATTTAAAAGATTTACTTAATTGATTACATTTTAACTATTAACCAACAGTGTACCAATTAAGAGATATATATAACTTCTTTGCAATTATATTAAATATTTTTAATTGGTATTACCATTATTATAGACCTAAGTCTATATTCTATTTAGATTACAAATGGATTTTATCCTCATTTTAAAAACATTCTTTACATATTTGTACAAATATTTTTTTTAAATTAATTACAAATTACAAAAATATTATTAATCCAAATTCATCCTAAATAAATAACAAAATGCAGATTTGAATTACAATGAAATAAATTTTCCTAATTTTTTCAATTCAAATAATATTATAATAGTTAGATCTATTATTATCTAAAAGTTTTATAAAAAAACTAAAATCTATTTTTGGCCTGTCTAAACTATTACTAAGAGAAAATTAGTGAAATTATAATTTATTTTTGATGACAATTTTTGAATTATGATAAGATCTAATAAACAGGAATGAAATAATATATAAAGTATTGGAATTTTAATTATGTAAGATATGAATTTTAAGAGAATTTAGTTTAGTAGTAGTTTAAATAAGAAATAATATCTGTGTAGATAAAAATGAAATTGAAATAGCAGTTTGTCCTTTTAGATTTTCAAACAAGAAAATATTTTTATTATTTATAAATAGATATAAGTTCAAAAATAATGAAGATTGGATTATTTTTAATTTGTTTAACATCTCTATACAATTAAGCTACATGCTCATAGTTTAACGAAAATCTATTAATTAGTACTTCTTATCCATTAGAAATAAGAGCATTCGAAAATTTATATGAAACCATTTAATTAGAAATATGGAGTTTCTATGTAACAAATTGGAATGTAATTTCTTATCCTTATATTGATTAACAACCATTTTAACAGATATCAAAGACATAATTGATATTTTTGATGAAGAATATAGAGGATGGTGAGATTTTAGGATTGCTGTATAATGATGTAATAACTTATGAGTCAGTATTACACTGTATATAAGTTAATGACATGATGATGAAGGTATAATAGATTACTAGTGCATATGAAGGAAGTTGGATAGTGAATGTTATAACTATTGCTGGGAATATAATTTAGTATGAAACTTTTGGAGCCTCATAATAATTATAATAGCAATAAAAATAATAATTTGAATTAAAAAAATATGTGAGGAAAATACTATGTTTTGTAGGTGGATCTACGATTGTAACTCTATATTTAATATATTTTAGATTAATAAGGAAGTATATGGAGTATTTAAAGGGAGATTATCAAAATTAATGGTCAATTCTTATTAATTAAAAAATATTGTAGCTTTTTATTATGAAAGAATATAATAATTAAGAGCCTATGAATAAGAATATACAATAAGTTTAATCCCTGATTTAGTCAACTTTGACGGAGTGATATAAAAAGAGTTTTCATTTGAATAATTTGGGAGGAAATTTAGTATTCATGGTTGGGTTAAATATTATACTTATGATGCTTATTATCTGAAGAAATATCTATTAGTTAGATTGACAACGTTTAAAAATTACTAGGATGAAATAGACTTAGGTGATGAAATACTTAAGATCACAGTAGATTTAGACTTAATTAATACAGAAAAATGTGGATATGACTTAATATCTCATCACTATTGGATGCCATATCCTTAATAAATATCTGGAGAAGCATAGTAAGATAAAATTAGTTTACGCGAGGATTTACCATATTTAGAAATATTATCAAAGTGGCACTTTATCTCATTCGAACATGGATTGAATAATTATTACTAATCTTAATTTATACTTGGCTATTATGATGATTAAGAATTAAGATACAAAACTTATTATCTTGGGGATGCAAAATACAATCGATTATTTATAAATACAAAATATTATGCTATTTTCGGAGGTGATTATACTGTTTTTGAAAAGATGAAAGGATAATTGTCAGGATTTTACTTTAAATCAAATTATGGCTATGATTTAAACCTTTAAATTAGTATCTTAAATATATATATATATATTCTTAGATTGTCATTATAGTTGTTAAACATGTAATGGTCCATTATTTTCCAATTGTTTGACTTGTTAAAACGAAAGAGTATTTTTAGATGAATCGCATTAATGTGTATGTCCATTAGGCTAATTTGAGAAAGATAAATAATGTAAAACATATTCCGACCTATTTTCAACGGTGGATTATATTGAGACTAAATTGGTATAATCAAATTATTAATGTCCTTTTGGATATTTTAATCTACCAACATCAATAAGTTCATAATGTATAAAATGGTAATAACTTACATTTAATTAGTCCTCAATGGAATTCTTATAATTTATTGTGCGTAGATTGTATATTAAATTCTACTAATTGGTATAAAAAACCTATTTGCACAACAGACTTTGTAACGCAATAAATAACTTAAGATAAAGATGCATATAGGTAATAATAAAGGTCTGTTCTAGAGTATGATCTCTATTATATTGACAATAATTACAATTTAATATTATTGGAGGGAGTATACGATTTTTGTGATATTACTAAGATATACACAGATAATTGCATAGATTTAGGAATTTAACATCTATAAACCAGCTAATTTGGATTTTGTAAATAAAATAGATTTTACTTTAATTTTGGTTGCTATTTATTGGATACAGCTTGTGTTAAGATAAATAAAGATGAAAAGAAATGTCTTGAATGTTTATCTGGTTATTATATATCTGAGGATAGTAAATCTTGTTTATTATGTCCTTAATCCTGTATAAATTGCTAAAGCCTTACTATTTGTTAAAGTTGCGAATCTGGATTTGGACTAATAAATTAATAATGTTAAAGATGTGGCAAATTTTGTAAGACGTGTTAATATTCAAGTTCTTTCGGAATTTTGTAATGTTTAAGTTGTATTGATAATCATAAATATTATTTGTCATTAAATGCATAGGATTGCAAAATAAATGAAATAGACAATTGTATTTATGCTTTTGAAACTTCAGAATCAGATGTAACTATAAATTCTTTAGACTACAACTTTCAACCTTATTATTAAAAAACTGTCACTAAATGTGCCAAGTGTGAGGATGGCTATTATTTTCATGATTCAGATTTAATCTGTGTGTAAGGATATTGGAAAGATTGCCAATAATATTTTGTAAGAATCTAAGGAATTTATGTAAATTATATTTGCTTATTTGGTCCTTATAGTTCTGCTTTAATATATTCATTTTCAGATTAATGTCCTCGACTAAAATTACATTGTATCCATTGCGTTATTGAATAGTTAACTACTCATCTTGTAGACGACTTTTAAGTTCCAAAGAAAGCATCTTACACATGTTTGGTTTGTTAGAACGGCTATTATGCTGACAAAAGAACTGGTCAATGCTAGCTATGTCCAACAGATTTAAATTGTTTGACTTGTATTTAATAGAATAGATTTACTAAAGATCATTGGAAAATTCATATTCGTGCCTTTTATAGAGCAGCCATAGATTTATAATATCTTGATCATAAATTTACTAATTATGGTTTAAGTTAAGTGGAGTCAGATTATGAGATACTTTGCACCATTTGTCAATAAGGATATGAACTTTATGAAGATAAATGTATTAAAATTTGCCCAGAATCTTGTTTAGAATGCAAAGTTGAGGATTATTAAAATATTTGTGTAAAATGCCCATTAGGTTTAAGAGGAAGAAATCGTAGCTTAATAGATAACCAATGCATTGAATGTCCATACAATTGTCAATTATGTTAACAAAGGACTGAAGAAGATATATTTGCAGTCAACCCTTTATTTAATAATTCAGAATTTTCTTACTTCTCCTATTTCTGTATCTCTGGATTTAAAGGTTATTTAGATTAAGAATTAGGATTATATGTAGATTGTTAATATGAAGCATGTTAACAATAAATTATTATAAACTTAAATTTACTTTGCAATCCTGAAGAATATCAAAGATAATTTGATCTTTTATATGATGAAAATTAAAAAATTAAATTCAAACAAGAAAATATATTAGGTGATCATTTATTTTCTTCATCAAGCTTTCCAGAAGTAAATTTTATTGATTAAATTATTTTAGTTTGAAACTCAAGAATTTTATTAGATGGCTAATTAAAAATCTATAAAATAAATATTGATCAAAATCACTAGTCAATAAAAATAAACATGCTTAGTAAATGATTAATTACAAATCTCCTAAAAGTTTAGCTCAAACATCTTTTCAACTATGTAATAATTTATTAAATTATAAATTAGAGATGTTTAACTTGAAATCTTTGGCTAAGGAATTACAACTTTTTACTTTTAAAAATAACTCTTATTCTTAAACTTTAAAAGAGTATATATTCAAGGTATTTAACTTTAAATTGAATATTTTATCTTTGGCCCAAATTTATTAAAATTTGCTAGTCCTTTTGAATAAACTATAGAATTAGTTGATATAACCTATTCATAAGAATTTGAATAAACTACTTTTTATATTATTATGCAAAACTCTAAAAATGTTTTAATTTAAGATTTCTTACTCATTAATTATACAAAACAATTCACTATTGATGCTTTTATAAAGATAGAATAGATATAATCACTTTAGAAAATCAAAATACATAATTTTAGTGTTTTTAGTAGTTCTTTTTTGGATACACATTTATTCTGGTTTGATCTTAAAGAATAAGATAAGGTTGATATGCAACTTATATATATAGAGAAAACATTCTTCAACCAATCATTAATATATTAAACTAAAGGACAATTATAAATTCAATATATAAAAGTTTAATCTTGTTAAATACAATCTTAAAGTGCTTTGTTTTAAATTAATTCTTTAAAACATTTTGAATTAAATTTTTTAGATTTTATTTCTAATATTATAGAATCAGGCAATATTTTAAAGCTTAATTAAAATACCAACCTCTTAAATTTAAACATTACAAAGAATCAATTTTATAAAAAATCTTAATTTATTTATAATGAAAATATTGAGATTTAATATTTATTTATCTAGAATATTGTATTTTAACTAAATATTCATAATGAATATGTAACCTTCCTTAAACTAACCTCTACATTAGTACCAAATAAAGAAATAATTATTGATTAATTTTCAATTATTGGAAATAAATTTTAATAAATAGATGATCAGGCTATTTTAGATCATTTAAATATAACTTTAATCTATATGGAAGTATAAATAATTACAATAGATTAATTGATTATTGAAAAATCATTTGGATTACCTGTTTTTGTTATATCTAATGCTAACTAGTTACAATTAAATTAAATAACAATATAGTAACATGATAATTATAAAATAAAAGGACTTTATTAGAATTACGATTGCTTTTAGAACTCTATTAAAAATATTACTGATTAAGTTTCAATTAAAATTTATAATGTACCAATAATTGAGTTAAAATAAATAACAATATCAAAAGCTTAATCAATAAATAACCCCATTATTGAAATTAAAACCTCTATCTTGAATACTTAGACAAAAAAATAAATTTTATTATCTGAGATGAATTTCAACTAAAATTTACTTTTGACAACTAATAAAATCAATTTGGCTTCATTGTTCAAAATATCTTCTGAAGAAGATTATCAAATTGATATTAAAAATTCAAATTTTGAGAGAAATGTAATGCATCAATATACATATATTGATTAGATAAATTCAGGCTTAGTTTTCTTTATTGATTGTAATTAATGTACATTATTCTTTTAAAGTCTAATATTCTAAAGAAATATTGTTACTAATTCATCAAATAGCATTATATTAATATAGACAAAATCATTAGAAATAATAGATTGTTCTTTCAACGAAAATAGTTAATTTGATTACTTAATTTTATAACCATATTTGTTTTGGGGTTATTAAGAAAATTAAGAAATTTTTATGGAGTAATTAGAATCAAATTTTCCGATTGTCGTAAAAACAGGAAATGGAAGAATTTAATCTTAACATTTAATGATAAAGAACATCACGATTTCTAATTCTACTGGTTCTGCATTTTATATATATTTGGAGAAAGAAGCTAGTTTGAACATTCAGAATGCAATCATAAGTTATATTAATGCTCTATTTTTGAATGAAGATGAAGATGGTGGATCATTTATGATTGATACTTCAATCACTGTTTCTGCTTAAATGAATTTTAACAATATATCAATTAATGATATATATTTCAGAAATAAAGGTGGTTTTATATATATCTAAAATGTATTAGAGACCACCACTATATAATTATCAAACATTTTTTCAAATGATGTTTATTCTTTGAAAGGATCAATATTATATGTAGAGTTTGCATTTTACTCTAAATAGTAACAGTAATTAACTCTAGATAATATTAAGACAATCGATACTTAATAAGGATTTCTAAGATTCTTGAGTAAATTTACTAAAATTAATAGCTAAATATTATCTGAATTAAAATTTAAGAGAAGTTTATTCTAAATTAGTTATGCATAATAAATACGTATAACAAACTTACTTATTTTGTCATTATTACATCAATCTCTTGCTATAATATCAGAGTCAAAAATTATACTAATTTAAAATTGTAAAGTATCTAATTCAAATATTTAAAATTCTTTACTAAGTTTTAGTCAAATGTAAACAGATTCAAAAATTTCATTAATAGACTTTTAAGTTACTAATACATCTATGTTATAACATATTCCTACAACAAATTATTGTATTATAGATTCATCGAATTTTGAAATCTAATAATAAAATTGCGAAAAAGAATATATTTTTAAAGAAGCCCCAATTTAATTAATTTAAAAATATATTCATGATGATATATCCAATAGTTATTGCATAATCAATTAAATGAATCAGTTATAAACATAGTCAGTGTCTAGTTTAATAGATATTAATCCATAAGCAACATAATCATAAATCTCTAGATTAACTTTAAGAGAAATTAATTGTAAAATTTGTAAATATGGATTGTTTAATGTTAATTTCGAGAATAATTACTCCATAGTTATAATGAATTAAATTACAATTTAAGATAATTAATGCGGACAATAAAGTTGTTTGAATTTCATCAAATTTATTTCGAATTCCAGAGTATTGCAGTCTTTAGAATAAAATATTCAAGAGAAAACTTTTGAACTTAAATTACACAATTTCAAATGTATTGGTAATCTTGCCTATAAGGGTACATGCCTCTAAATTTAAAATCTGAAAACTTTAATTGAAAACTCTATTTTATAAAATAATACTGCTGAATCATTCGGTGGATCAATCTATGTAATTGGAAAAGAGAGTTTTTTTGTATTGAATACTGTAATATAATTTAATTAAGCTTAATTTGGAGGAGGATTATTTTTAAAGGATTAGATAATATAAAATTTAAATAAATAAGGAACATCAGTCAATGATAATATTGGAATTTCATTTGGTAAAGATTTAGCCTAACTTCCATCATAATTATCTATTTCTACTGATTTATAAAATTTATTGCCTAAAATAAAAATCTAAGAGAATGATAATATTCTGATAGAATAAATTTAAATTGAAAAATATTAAACAGTTTTAAACACTTATTCTGATGTACTATATGTTCCAAATGGATAAATATTATCGAACTATTAATTCTTTGATTTGAAGAAATAACAATATTTTCCATACAATATACATTTAAGATTAATTCCTTTAGATTTATAAAACAACATTTAAAAAAATTTAGACAATACTTAATGCAAAGTGAGTGGAAGAATACTTACTCAAAATGAAGATGAACAATTTAACAACGATTATACGAGTTTTAATTCAATTACTTTCAATTAATCTGACTATAATTTTGATTAATTAATCTTTTATTTAGATGATTAATTGAATCAAACTCTATAATTACAATTTCATTGCAACTCAATATTCACTCCTATTTATGGAAAGAATAAAGAAATCATCGGCTATCACAATAATTATTATTTACGAATGAACATCAAATCCTTACCTTGTTAACTAGGCGAAATAAAAAGCTTATATGATGCCACTTGTTAACCTTGCGATACAACATTAGGATTGTATTCATTAAATCTTAATTCACATAACTGTTCTTAAAAAGATGACATCTCAACAAGCGAGATAAAATCAGCTTAGTTAAGACTTAGACCTGGATTTTGGAGACCTTATTATAATACTGACTTTATTAGTTAATGTATCAATTTACTTAGTAATTGTAATGGAGGATGGATTGAAGGAGATACATCTTGTTTTGAAGGTCATATTGGAGCATTATGTGAAGAATGTGACATCTAAAACTCACAAGGATATGGCCATTTTTCTATAAGTTCAAAATATTCATGTGGTCTTTGTGTTTAAAATAATTAGAATATTGCTGCACTTACATTTATTAGTTTATGGTACTTAATGTTAAATATTTTTTAGGACCTTAATTTCTATATTGATTTCTGTCAGAAGTAATGTAACATTAAACGATTAGATATTACTTAAAAAAGTAATATCAAAGTTATTTCTTACAAATATTTAGTATCATTCCAATTTTGGTATTTTAATCAAAATTACTACTCATCATTTGTAAATTGTCTCTTTTGTTTTTACATTTAGAATAACAAACATTATAGGTGTTGGTAAAGTTATCAATTCTATTAGCAATCCAATTCAAACTATTACTCATTCTCTTGATTGTGTTTTAAAAGATATGTTTGATATTGAAATACATTATTCAAGAATAATATGGCATTTAATCATGCCTTTCATCTATATCGTACTTTTTTTAATTTTATATTGGATAGCTTTGAAAATAAATAGGCTTTAATATAGTTCAACAGTAATAATTACAACACTAATTTTTATGTACATATATCTCTAACCATTTTTGGTGGGTGGACTGATTTCATTAATGTCATATCGATAGATCTCTGGCTTCAATTGGATTTAAGCCAACGTTGCCTTTAGATATGATACCCCTCCCCATTAAAAATGGCTTTATAGCTTTTGCCTACCCTTACTAATATTAATAACTTCAATTATCCCATTTATTTTCTTTATTTGCTTGTATTTAAATAAAACAACTTTACATAAAAAAATAACACGACAAAAATTGGGATATTTATACAATGAATATAAATTAGAAGCGTATTATTGGGAAATAATTAAAATACTATTCAAGGAATTGATGATTATTTTTCTCTCATATTATGATGAAAATGTTGTGAAAAAAGGAATTCTCTTATTATCATTAGTATATATTTATTGGGAACTGAGTAAAATTTTTAAACCTTATGTATCATTCATACTCAATAAGTTAGATGCTTATTCAGCAAATGTTTGCGGAATTTCTATTGCACTTGGAATTGGAATTTATATTGATCAAGAAAACTAATCCTATGAAATCTAGATACTATATTTATTAATCCTATTTACTCTTAATTTATAGTATTTGATAAAAATTTTAAAAGAAATATTATTCTCTTTTGCTGATGAAAATTTTTTGTTTTTGGACAAAATTAAATCAATAATCAAAAATAAAATACCATCCATTTTAAAATATTAAATATTTTAAAAACTTTTGCAAAATAGAAATGCCTAAAAACAAAGAATTGATTAAAGGTACCTTAAATTAAGAAAGTATTTAATTGGCCAAGCCAAAATTATTATTCAGTGTAAGAAAAATTATGGTATTAAAATAACATCAAATTCGTTTAATAAATCTTCTTTGAATTTGTGATTAACATTAAAGTGAAAATCATATCTTATAAATTATTTTATTTTTATTCAATTATTATCATTTGATATGTATTAATCTAATTGAATTTCTTTTACACACCAACTTTTTTACCTGCAGAATCTTATTCACTACATAATACAGTTTTTTGATTGAATCTAAACTCATCAGAAATCTCAACCCATATCCTACTTTCTAGAGCCTCCATCTTACTGATCATATAACTCCAACTCCGCTAATGAATTTTCATAACTGATATTATTACATTATGATCGCATCATCTCTATTCTCTTTTAATAATATATCCCATTTATCTATTTTCGACCTTTTACTATTGCAATTGCCATTCTAATTTTGAAAAATATCATCTTTTTTGGTATTCCAATTTTCCAAATTACTTCTTTCCTGATTTATAATTAACTTTTCCGAATAAGTGTTTGAAATCTATCCAATATTGGTGGGAAATTAAAGATTTAAAAGTCATATATAGATTATCTATTTCTGCTTAAACTAATTTCTAAGGAGTTCTTAAAATTTCTAAATCGCGTATATATATTTCTTATCCAATTTTTGAACAAAAATAAGCTCTATGCATAGCTTTCTTTATTTCAAAGTTATTATGATAGTCACAATAAATTCATTTATTTAACTCAAAAAGATAACTTTATTTTTTTATTTCTATTTCTATTTTATTTATCAATTAGAAAATAAATTTATAGTTAATAATGTAACCACTATTTCAAATTATACTCTTAAAATATATATTGTTAGAACTTAAAATTAGTAGGTTTTGGTTGATTATCCTGTAAATAGGATAGAATTGTTAGAAAATTTCCCTTTTATGCTTTGAATGCGAATATAATTAACAAATTGATTTAATATAAAGAAAAATAATAAGAAAAAGATTTTTATAGTTTTTTCGTAAGAATGAATTTTGTTATTGATAAATTTAAAATGATATATAAGAGCTTATTTTAGATAACTATATTTGTCTTAAGTGATCATTCATTGAAAAACACAATGCTCTTATTCTAATTCCATGATAAATGAGAAGTTTAATTAGAATCAAGTAAGTTTTAAAGGAGAAATTAAAGATAAAATGTATGATGAAATTCGTTTTCTTTCAAGTCTTAAAACTTTACCAGTTAAGAATTCACAGAAAGCTAAACTTCAATGATAATATAAAAACCATAATTTTACTAAATCTTTTACATAACTATTTCTGATTATATTTTGGTTGAATCAAAAAATTTATTTAGAAAATTAATTCAGCCACCACAAATTATAATATTGGTGAATTTCAAATCTTGCATGGCAAATCTATAAATTGGTTTCTTATTTTATAGTTTTACCTAGTTTATATATTTCATGTCTAATCTTGTAGTCTTAATGTCTCAAATCTTATGCGATTATCCTATCCAAAACTAGCTCAGTAATCCAACATTAAGAAAACAATCTTATTTCATTAGTTAAAACTGAAATAAATGCTTAATTGATATATTTAAAGCTTTTATTCTATATTTCTTAATTTACACACTTTATTCTACAATCTTTATTAATTTAATAATCTTAACTTAAACAGTAAATAGTAGTTCAAAATAAATATATAGGATAAAGAGGGCTTTCTCTTGTTTATTATTTCAATAATTTTCTTTATAATTGAATAATAAATATTAAGCAAAATCTAATTTTTCTAAGGAGTGAAGAATAAAGAACACTATTTTTCTTAATTTTTAGATTACTTTTAATACTATATTGTTAATTATTGGTTTTAAATTTTATTATATTAAAAATCATTAAGAAAATAATTATTCTATTTTTACTTTAAAACTTTACCATATTTCATTCCTTAAAGTGAACTCCTTTTTAGACAACTTCCACCCAGACTTACTGTATCTTGTCAACCTAGATATCTTTAAAGAGTTGAGCTTCAATTCTATTTGATTGTAAGTTTTAAACAATTTATGATAAAGTAACTGGATTACTTTCCTCAGAACAAGCAAATAAGGAAACTGCATATTTTAATTCTTAAGGTAGACCAAAGAAATTTTTCATCGCCGTTTTTGGGTAAGTTGCTCCTCCATCAGTGTAAAATAATACAATGTGTTCTAAAAATATAATTGATAAATTACTATCAAATTGTTTGGATATATGTTTATTGATAAGGATATAAAGTGTTTAAAAAGCATTTTCAAAATCTGTGCCGCCATTCTTAAATGTAAACCTTTTAGATTATTGTTTAATATTCACTTCTTCACAATCAATCTCAACTCTTGCATCATTGTTAAAAATAATAAGACTAATTTTTGCTAATGGATTTTTTTCTATATCGCTCATAATTTAAATGCATCCTTATTTAGCCTTGTTAAATTTTTCTCCCTTCATTGACCCAGAATCATCAAGAAGTAGAATATAATGAACATGCGGGTATTATTAATCAAATTCGCTTTTGCTTATGAATTCAATCTTTTTTCTATATTTTTCTGTTAATAGATTACAGACGAGATGACCAATACCCTTATTCCAAACATTTATCATTTTATTTTTATGTTTATTATGTTATTCTAGAAAAGTGTTATAGTTAAAATCCCAATCTTTGTATAATTTTTTGAAGTCCTTCCATGCTCTTTTAATTGTTGAATCTTATGTATTTATAAGTTATTCATCCTTAATTTCTTCACACATCAGTAATGAAGGTTTATCTCTTACTAACACATAATTCATACCTAAAATAAGTTACTATTATACCTCTTAACTAGTGCCCATTTTTACATTTATGCTTATGATCATTGTCTATTTACTCATCACATTTTCTATTGCAAAATGGGCAACATTCTAAGCATCCAATCAATTTTTTTTTCATTTCATCAAACTAATTTTATATCTAAAAATTATCAAATTTTAAGATTTCAGTTTTGCATTTTGTTAGATTATTTTTTAGTTCTTTTAAAAGTGTCTAGATGTAAGGCCTTAATTACTGTATTTCTTCTAATGAAGGTTCAACATTTATCACTATTTATGGGATTTCTTCAAACTATTCATGCATAAAAATATCTTAATATTTAGGTCTTATTTCCTTTAATATTGGATTTATCTCTCTAACTCCAAAAATACAATGTTTTATTAATTTAAACATTTTTTTCTCAAATTCTAGATCTTAACTAGCATCATTTCCAACAAATTCAAAGTATTCATTTACTTTGTCCCCATCTATTTGCTAATTAGAAATATTATTATAGATTATCGCTATATTTGATTGAAGCTTTGATAAGTAATTATCTAACCCCTCTCTTAGATTTTTTTACAACTAATTTTCTATTTTTATTTTGATCTCTACAATATAAGTCATTGCTTAAACTTCTATGTAATTCTTCTAATTAGTAATATAATCTAAAATTTCGTTTTTCTAATTTTCACTAAGATTTTCATTGTAATTTTCCAATAATTTTTGATCACATATTTTAATTAGTTCGTGACAATCCTTGCGTTAGGTTTTCACATAGTTCTACACTTGAGTTGAATGGTCTAAATAAAATTTATTAACATAAGCTTTATATATTTCCTCAGAAAAAGATTAAGCTTTTATTTTACTTTAATTTGCTTTGTTTTGTTGTATATCTGCCTTAAATTTTTCAAACTAATTTGAATATTACTTTTATAAATTATTATAGCACTCTTTTAATGTTTTCCATTTCTAATAACATGAAAACCTCCAAATAAGTAACATTGAATAATAATAGATGCATCTTTCACCTATGTTGCTCAAAGTGATCCCAAAAATAGCAAATTATTTATTATATAATTAAATTTATATCTTTATTTTTTACATAATGATCTAAATTAAATTTATATTTACGGAACCTAATTCTTCATCACTATCCGTTTAAGAGTCTTTTTTAATGATAGAATAGTTAGATTTCATTTCTTTAAATATTATATCATAGAGTTCGAAATATAATTTTTGCCATCCTCCCATTTTCATCATTTATTGACTAAAATAATGAATAAAATTATTTGTAAATATTGATTTGTTCGATTAATTATTTTAATATGCAATGTATTATAAACTTTGATTATTTTCATCTATTGGAATGATTTTATTAGAATGATATATTATTATTTGTTAATCGTATGCTTTTTCATCTTAAAAATGGAGTTCACATTATTCAGTATTTATTAAAAAAAGTGAATTGGATTAATACTTCAGTGACTTGAAATTACTCTTAAAAGATTAAAAAAATTCTAAATTATTGAGGACAATCTTTTTATTTGATAATAAGAAAGATTTTTAGAGATTTTCAAATAATTTTAATATTTTTTCATAATAAGATTTCCATCTTTCAAAAAAATTAGGTTAATCATTGATAGCTTTCATCAATTGATCAAATTCATTTCTATCATGATTTAGTTTGAATTAATCTACTATTAATAAGAACTAGCAAATTTACGAAATATGAGATTACGTTTTTTTATTATTACTATTTAAAACTTGCTTAAAATCCTCTAAGATGGAAAATGTCAAATAATTTTCCAAATCTTATTTATTAATATAATAATACTCTAACTTACAATTATAATAGTTATTTATATTAATAAGATCTGTTTCTTTTGCTTTTCGTAATTTATCAGCAATTGGTTAAATAAAAATATCTCCGTAAACTGTGATACTTCTTGTCGAATCAAGTGTAATAAACTATTAGACTTTTAATTCTTCATTAAATATTTCCAAGAAAAATTTCTTTTCTTCATATTAATTGAGAAAAGGTGAGGATTAATTAATTTTTTTGATAAACTCATTTTTAATATGTTGCTCCCTTGTAGTTTTTAAACTATATTAAGCAAAAGAACAAGATATCGATATGTATTATTTTTCTGAGTATTCTTAAAGAACCTTCGTAGATTAATTTTATTAAGTTTGGATTATCACTTCCCATTTCTTTTTAAATTCTTATTCAATTAAGTTTGGATTTTTCTATAAATTTTCTAATGATGATTGATTTTCGCAAAGATCTGAAATAAACTTCTCAATCTATCTAAAGCCGTATGTTTCTTGAAATTTGGTTTCATGAAGTTTAACTTCGCTATAGATAGTTACTTTGCATTCTTCAATCTGACTCTAAATTTTTTCTGTCAATCTGTTTAAATATTTAACATATATTTTCTTTGAAATTTTTTTTTCTTGTTTAATTTTTTATAGCTATTCTTGTATTTAGGTTTTGATTTATTAAAATTCTTTAATCACCTAATTTTCTTTAAACTCCTATAATTCTTAAAATGTTTGGAAATTTTTGTGCTTTACTTCATTTAGATAGTTTTGAATGTCTTTCTCTAAATTATTGATAAGATCAAAATTTTAATTTTTATAAAATTCATCAAGACTCATTTTCATCGATTAATCTTATTTATATTGTATCAATTCCGTAAATTCCAATAAGTCTGGTAGCATACAAATACTCTGCCAATTTGTCTCAATGTTTTAAATAAAAAAATGAAGGCTTGATATTGGGCATTCATCATTTCCTAATTATTTTCTTTTATCTACAAAATTTTTGATTATTTTTAATCCATACTAATAAGCCTCTTTAGAAAAAGTATCATTTATTTTTAATTATCTCCAATTTTATTGTATCTCTAGTTAAGAATTTGTCCAACATTGTTCAAAAGCAAACCCTAATACTTGAATGTTTTCTTTTTTTATATCTAAAATTTCACTATAGTCTATATTTTAAGATTCTCTCTCTTACTCAGTTTATGTAAGTTCTAAATTTAAATTACTTGCAATTTTTTGAATTTAATCCAAAAATGGAGCAACATTGACATCACTATTACAATTAAAACACCAACTTAATTATTTGTTAGCAGAAATAACGCTTTTCATTTAGCCTAAAGTGAATATACACATTTCAACTAAATTTTTAAATTGTGAATGAATATCGCTTTTTACGTTGATTATTATTATATCACTTATTGATAATACAAATAATGCAATTTTTTTATCAAATTCAGTATCTATTTAGTTTGGATTTTATAATCCTTCAGTATCTAAAATAAGTAGGTAATCAAATAAATTATCAAATTATTTCTTTGATTGAATTTTCAATAATTGAAGATAGATACCTTTGGTGCATCTTCCAACACTTGTCCAAAAATGGCATCCAAATATTTTATTTAGAATCATTGATTTACCCGAGCTTTAAGGACCTAAAATACTTAAAACTAAGACTTTCTCCTATCCTGAAGAAGAAAATTTATCAGTAAGTTGCTTTAAAAACTCTTAATCTATTTTCAATTAATCTCCATCCAAAAATTCAAAAGGTTCTCCTTTTTTAATCAAATCATATACAATATCAACTGGGTTAATTAAGTTTGATAATGATATGGATTTATTTTTTAGTGAAATCACTTCTCTCCAAAATAATTCTATCCCAATACTTCTCTCTAACATTTTTTTCATCTCATCTTAAAGTTATTAATTTTTTTGATTGATTTTATCTTTTAATATTTTCCTTAAATTCTCCTGCTATGCTTCTTATTCCTCGTTTTTGCACATAGATTTTCTTTCTTTTTTTATTTATTAAAGTTCTTAATTTAAAGATTCAATTTTATTTTGTATCTAAATGGAATTAATTTCATTAAATATTCTAAGTTTCTCAACGAATGAAAGATATAAGATATAAGAATTGTTTCGATTGAATATTTCACAAAATAAAGTTAAAATTTTAGTAAATTATTAGTCTTTTATAGAGCTTTCTAATTAAGTTATTTACTCTTCAATTTAAGGTACTTTATCTGAATTTTAATTAAGTTAAAGCAAATTATTTTTCTCGTCGTATAATTTGGAAATTTAAAATTCTAAAGACCTTATAGGAAATGCGCTCTGGTTATAAAAACCATTTTGTTTCTACATCAATTCTTCTAATTCTTGCTCTAAGCTATGAATAAAAAGTCCATCATCTTCAATTTATTTTGACAAGTTTATATTATTAAATCTTTTAATACCTTCTAAAAAGATTTTTTAATTACAACTTCTAACTCTATATTTTGTTTGAGATAAAATCTCAAAAATAAAGTGTTAAAATTGTTCAAATTCGTAATCTTTTTAATGTTTCCCCATATTTTATTTAGTTAAATCTTAAATACAATGGATGTGTTTAATCTATTAAAATATTTCATTATATTCCTAGTTTTATTTTAATTAATCTATTGATAATAAGGAATTTCTAATTATTAAACAAATAACTGGCTATTCTTAAGAATTATTAATTTTAGATTTTATAGCTTTTAAACTTTAAAAGGTATTTATTAATTCGTTCTCTGTATTTAATTAAATAATCCAAATCTTGAAGAAACGAAGCACCTTTTCAAGGATAGTTTAAGGGATAACTCCATGAGTATCAGCTACTGCAAATTGCCTGGAACCATTAAAACTAAAATCAAACATTATGTCAATTGTAGAATTATTTATTTCACATTAATCACTAATCTCAAACTTATTCATCTAATAAAATGTCTAATTTATTAAATCTGTTTTACCAAAAGGAACTTACATTAAATTAGAACTCAAACTAAAATTTATAATTGGTAAACAGTCTGGAATAATATAAAACAATTTTTCATTAAGTATGTAAACTTCATCATTATTTATATTATCATTCTTATAAAGGAAAGGAATTGGGTGATATTTGCAATAAAATTTTAAGAGCATTACTTACAATTCATAATTTGAATTATTATACAAAATTTAAAATAAAGCCTTCATATTTATCCCCTTTTTAAATAAAACCAATTTATGTATCTCTATTTACTTGTTAATAAGAGAAACAAAATTCTTAGAATCTTCTCCTCGTTTTATTATATCGAAGTATATGGGAACTAATTTCTTAAATAGCAAATGGTCATCCAGTTAAGAGACCCAATTTGATAATACATTATTTTATTCATCGATAGTCATTTCAGATAGAGAAATATTAAAATCATACAATTATATATTGGCATTTTTTGGCAGTTTTTGAAATTATTGATAACTTGAGAAGTATTAAGATGATAATTTCAACTTTTCCTCCTTAAAATTTTAGTATAGCCTTTCATATAACACACAATCTTTATCATATAATATTTTACAGTGAAGCATAATATCCTCCAATTTATATGTATTCTCATTTTTATACATATATTATATAAGAAGCATTTCCAGAATGAGTTTAATTTGAGTATTGTTTTACAATTCTTTTTTCATAAGATCAAAGTCATATGCTTTATTTGGGATAATTTTTTCAAATTGTTCTAAAAGCTTAATTTTCAATTGATTTTCTTGGGATTCCTTTCTTTTCTCAGATTAATTAACTTAATTTTATTTTACAGATCTATCAAATAAACAAAGTATATTAAATATAAGAAACAACGTAATTTGATATTATTTCATAGTTACATTTTAATTTACGCTGTTAATACTCATTATATATTTCAAAAGAAACTATTTTTTATTTTTCAAAGATTAGGTTTTTAAGTTCATCTTTCTAAAATAGTTAAATAAGGTTTAGATAAATTTCAAATCTTTACTTTTTATGTATTTTATTTGAAATGCAATATTAATAATTATGTGGTAAAGCTAATCAATTTTTTTTGTTTAGGTTTATTTAAGAGTATTTATACAATTCTCTGCAATTATATGTAAATTTTGCGAACCTAAGATAATCTTTGTTGAAATCCATTGTTTTGGATCTATATTTAGTATTTCAATTGTATTATCTTTATAAATTTATCCTTCAGTAGCACATTTTTATATTTCAAGGAATTGTTTATGAAACTCAAGATTTCCTTCTATATAATACAACATTTTCAATTCATGCTTATTCACAAATAGATCTAATAATAATATTATTTCATGAAATTATAAAAATGACTTCTAAGAATATTTTTCAAATTATTATAATTTACTTTCAAAAGTTTTGAGTTCATGATTTAATTTAAATAAATCTAATACCTTGCTTACGAATTCATCTTCAAAAAAGTACAATAAATAAAAAACCTAAGGTTTTTTATTATATTAATAAATATGTTATAATTAATTTAAAGTAAGTGTTTTTAAATGTCGCTTGTATTGCTTTAGATCAGATTCATTATTCAGTTTAAATTATATGAACTATTCATTTCTTAATAATTTAGATTAATCAGGATTAAAAAACAATAAATAATTACATACAAACTAATGAAGAGGATCACTTAATTATTTTTAAATTTTAGGTAAATATCTATTAATAACAGCAACTTTTCGATCAGGTTTCGCTTTTTTCAAATCTTCATATAATTCTTTAATTTGCTTTGTTTAATTTATTTAATTAAAATATTAGATCCAGAAATGTATGAGAATTCTAAAATAAACTAATTCGTATTATTCAATATTAGTTAAAGAAATTTAATTCATTTTATTTAATAATTTTTGATTCCATAATTTATTTTCTATTAGTATGTTTTTCTATTCCTCAGTGATTTTAAGAAAGTGACGAAGAATATATTCATTTATATTTTATTTTGGTATAATTAAGTCTTGAGTACATAGAAGCTCAATAAATGATTTTTATTAATCAGTAATTCTTTCATCTTTAAGTATATCTTTTAGATCTTTATTTTTTAATTAATAGTCTTAGATTAAACTAGTAACTAATTAAAATTAATTCACATCTTCAAAAAAAAGGGAATCTTAATATTCAAAAAACTCAAATATTTTCTTGTTTAATAATGATCCTATTATTTATTCAAAAAAATTTTA
This sequence comes from Paramecium sexaurelia, assembly GCA_000733375.1. Lineage (NCBI taxonomy): Eukaryota > Ciliophora > Oligohymenophorea > Peniculida > Parameciidae > Paramecium > Paramecium sexaurelia. The sequence goes on along the minus strand of JPFM01000082.1, from coordinate 23,604 downwards.
ATCCTTGTCATCTAGTTCATCAAAATCATAAAGAAATTAGAGTAAAAACTTTATTATAAGGTTTGATTATTATTGTTCTTTTTATAATATCTGTAAAAATTCGAAAACATAGAATAATTTTCCTTTAAGTTTTTACATCAGAGATAAGCTTTCTTTATTAACAAGTATATCAGGAATTTAGTTTTCATTACAAAATTCTTAAATTTTTATTAAATTGATAAAGTCTTACCAATTTTTTTTTTGTTAAATTTATATCTCAAAGAGTTTTTTAAAATCCTGATTTTGTTATATTATTTGAACTTCATTCTCTTTTTCATAATAATATTTTTCTGCTTACCAAAATGAGCATTTCGGAAAGTTATTTTAAAGGTAGTTGCACAAAATAGATTTATCTTTTTCATTTAATGAATCATAAATGGGATCCAGTTCTTGTTAAATATCCTCATCATCCCTGAGTAAACCTTCATTAATTTCTTCAAAAATTATTAACAACTTTTCTTAAGCATCTTTATTATTTATATCCAATGAAATTTGATTCATAGAAGAATTTATTAATCAAAAAAATAGTTAAACATTTGGTATTTCTATTAAAAAAAGTTACTATAAAATTAAAAACTCTATTAATTAAATTGATAGCTTATTAATTATTTAAATTATTTTTTTTGAGGGAATATATTAACAGAATTGCTATTGTAAAAAAATGCTAAAATTGAATATGATGATTATTTGATACTATCTTAATGAAGTATCTGATAATGCGAATTTATTCTCTAATATTTAAAGTAAGGTTATATATAGCAAATTAAAATAATAGCATATTTTCTAAATTCAAAACTACACAATTGAGTTTAGATATGTTTCATGTTACTTATTATTTTTCTCTTTACAACCATTCTTTGATTTTATATCAATCATTTAATTCATTCATATTATTTTGAAGTTGTAATTTCATTAATTATAATTCATCTTTAGATAACTAGCTAATTGAAATTGAAGTATTATAGTGTATTATTTGTTACAAAAGGATTGATAATTAATGTAAATTAACAATGTTTAATTAGAGTAGGAGTAAATTAATAAAGGAAGGTATACTTTACTAAGAAAAAAGCTTTGTTAATCCAAAAATAAAATAACAATCATATTTATGTATTGACCAATAAATGTCAAGTCAATAAACTAATCTATTTTAAGGGATAAAAATATTAGAGGATTTAAAATACCTACTTATAGCATTTTAGAGAGCTCAAAATGTCCTTATGATTATTTTGAATTAACTGTTTTAAATGGTAGTTATTTATTTTATATAATCCCTTCAGTAATCCGAGAAAGTGAGTAACGTTCATTGAATGTTCAATGAATCCAAAAGAATGGATGAATAACCCATACTGTGAATAATATTACTCTTCAAATATTATAGTGCTTATTTGAAGGTAATGATTTGAGATTTTGAGAATTTATCGAATAGATTATGTTTCAACTGTTACTATTTTGAAAACTTTTTGTTAATTTTAAGATTAGAATTAATAGTTGAAGAATTTTCACAATAAATATATCATTTATGTTAAATATTGGAAATCTAAATACAAATATCAGCGTGTAGAATATGTAGACATGATTATGTCATAGAAAAGGGAAATTGTGTGCTTCTAGGCTATGAGACCTAAATTTTTCGAAACTCCATACAATCTTAATTATTTGATTAAATTTATAAATGTATATTATGTCCTATAAAAAATTATCATTATTATTTCGAATACAATTAATTAGAATTATCAAGAAATACTTATATTTAATAAAAATAAAACTTGATAGCGACGAGCTTTTTAATTTGGATATTCATAATTTGAAGGGGATTTATTTTTTATGACTTTGTAGATAAAGAATATAAATATTACAACCCATCAATCTAAAAATTGTATTAGAATATATATCAATCTATAAAATTAAGAGAATTGTTCACTATCTTCTTTAGATGATTTTAGCATTGCTCCTTCAATTATAAACTGTCAAGAATTTCTGAAAAAGATAATCAATAGAATTAGAATATATTTAGTTTAAAGAAAAAGCATTTTATTAATTTGCTATTGATCAAACTTAAACGTCTTCTAGCTTGCTATTTATTAATTAATTTTATCCCTTGAAAGCTTACAATTTGAGTTAAATTAATTACTTAATAAATTAAAGTTATACTATTAGCTATTAAGGAGGATTAGTGGAAATAAATTTAATATGTGATTGCTTAAAGCTGCTCTTTATTAATAATCTTATCATAAGGATAAGGAATAATATTTATTTCCAACATTCTAGGGTAGATTTTTGTTTTTGAAATTGACGAATTTTTCTTTTATAGAAATCCATAATAAATTTGCACCATCTATTTTCAATTTATCCTTTACTTTTTTTAATTATATAATTATTTTGAATTTCAAATTTGGAAATTGTTATTCTTTAGGAAATTCCTTGATTGAATGGAAATCTAAATCCTATTATTGTAATTAAATCAGATCTTTATTCAAAATATCAAATATTAAAATTCAAGTATTATAGAAAATATTTACTGATAATGCAATCATCAATATAATTAGGGACAAAGCCAAAATCTAAAAATTAATAGTTGAAGCTATTCTAATGTTACCTTTGATCAAAACTCTAAATTGCCAGAAGTAACTTTGATTAACTTCATGATATATGGGAATCAATATAACTTTCTTTTTCAATCATACAAATAAAAACTATTCAAATCACTAATATGATTATGCAAAATACAAAAACGGGTATTGCTTAGGAATCTCAGCTATTCTAATTTCCCAATCCTTTAATAATGCATTTAAAAATGTCATAGAATCAATTATATCTATATAACTTAAATCTTAGCAATGAATTTAGTTCATGAAATATATTCGAATTAACTCAAGTATTTATTTATCAAAAGAAATCTTTTAATATATATTAAGAGCTCATTAAATATGACTAGATTATAAATCATGATTGCTAAATATGTTGTAATGGTTTATTGTATTTTTATATAATTGATTTTCTAAAATCGAATTTATAGAGTTATCCTGTACGAACAATTTTGTTAAGCAATTTGAATGTTTTAAAACTTTTAGAAGTCCAAAATTAAATGGAAAAATCAATATAAAATATTCTATTTTTATTTAAAATTAAGGCACTCATTGTGCAGCAATATATTCTAATAATAGAAGAATATTTTTGAGCTATGCAAAAATCGTAAATAATACACCATTATAAAAGGAGGAGGACTTTATTTCGAATTATTATCTGAAGATTTTAGTATTTACAAAAAAATTATCATAGGTAACAAAGCTAAAGTAAGTGGAGGAATCATTTGAATGGAACAGAAATTTTACAACCTAGGGATACTGGAATTTCAATTATTTATCTGATGTAATTGATCCAAACTTCAAAAATATTAATTTTTGTAGAGGAGAATGTAAAGTTGGAGACGATCTTTGTATTTATGGACATTTTAGAGGATTATGTGAATAGTATGATAAATATAATGTTTTAGGAAATGGCTTTTAATTTCAAAATAATTAGACTTTAAATGTTACACATGCAAATATATAATTAATAGAATCTTGGATTTTCTTCTCATTTTATTTTGATATTTTATTTTTGAATATTGAAATTGGGCTATACTACTTAATTAATTAACATTAAGAAGCATTTAAAATACTAATAAGATATTTACTTACAATAAATTAAGTTAAAGGTTTGGATAAATTCATTTTAAATTAAATCTAGGTATAAATCTATTTTATAATTATGTTCATGAAAGTGTTTTACTTAAACTATTTTTTTATGGATATTTTCTCTAATTTTTCCTTTAAATATATTTGGCTATTAATTTTGTATGGTAGAACAAACATTACATCTTATTTTATTAAGATTACACTCTTGATGAAGGTTTCAATTTTGAACTGTTATGTAATCCTATTATGACTATTTTATTGTTAATGATGTTTTAATTAAGTTTGATTCAAATTTCATTTAAATTATATTCTTTCTTTTAAGAAGGTAAAATTGACCCTAATATAATATCAATAACCAAAATTACCCTTCTTTGATTAAACAGTAAATTTTTCATAATGATTAGGCTTCTATCTATTTTGGCTAAAAGATAGATATCAAATTTAGATATTATATAAGAAGATGCTTCTTTATAATATAGTCATGGTAATTCATTTCAGATGGATTATTTTTTGTTATTTTCGACTTTTTTATGGTTCTAATTAATTTTTTTTCAATACTAGAATTGGTTATTAGAATCCTTAATATAAGCATAAATTTAGATGTAATTTAAAGAGGAATGAATGCCCATATAACTTATTCAAATCTAAAAATAAATATATTTATGTGGATAGAGAGATATTATCAAAGAAAATGAAGTAAAAAGTCCTATTAATATCAATTTGAATTTCTGTTCAGTTCTACATATACCTAGATTAGTTAAAAGTATGATAGTTAATTTAAGCTAAAAACTTCAAATCAAACATATAATTGAATATGCCGAATTATAGATCTTTGAGTAGTATGATTTATTGAGGTTTATGATGAATCATACATTAAAAA